>JAVSCE010010401.1:0-16615 GCA_032199065.1 Smutsia gigantea
TTTTCCATGCCTCTGCAGGTGGCCTGTTGGGGCTGGTCACATGAGGATAGCAGGCTTTGTGGGCAGGATGCAAGTGTGTCCTGGTTTTGGCACAATGGGCAGCCACTGCTTGTCCCATGGTGTGTTCCCAGGCTGTGAGGACTCTTCCGGGGATCAAGTCATTAAGTAGGCAGTGGGGGAGGCTGGGTGGCCCATGGGGTCCAGTCCCCTGAAGCGCCCAGGGCCTGCACCCTGCCCAGTGGGGCCGGCAGCCTCCTGACGTCACAGCTCCACAGGCAGAGCCCACCCCACCAATGGTAAGCCGCCTGCTCTGACCGGGGTGCTATCTAGAGCCACACCTGCCCACATCTGCTGCGCGCCCCACAGGTAGGCAGGGTGGGCTCTCCACCGACTCACCCAGGTTTCCTCCCTGCAGTGTTTTCTTTAAGCCAAATATTTTGCCTGTTTTCCGTTTCAAAACGTGTGACAGTCGCTGTGGGGCTGAAGCGCCCAGAGGGGGAGGGTCTCGCCTTGATGGCCTCCGCCTCCCTGGACACCTGCCTCACAGGGCGGCCGGCCCTGTACCCCACCCGCAGTCTGTCCTGGCCACAGGGACCCACGACCACTGGGCCAAAGGTGGAGGGCCCCGATGGCTGCTCCGGCATGAACACTTCAGCGTCCTGTCCCAATCAGTGTCCCACCAAGTCTGTCTAGCTGGGTGCCGCTGACGTATTTTGAACATCTAGGGGCTGCACCCGTGTTTATAATAAACGCACGTTTGGAGCTGCTGTCCCCTTTCTTCAGAGCCTCAGCTGCTGCAACGGGCATTAGGCCAGTCACCATTTCCATCCAACACTGGGATTCCCATGTTTCCCTGAATCGCTGGGCTCAGATGTCTGGCCATCCTGCCAGGGAGGGTGAGGGACAGAGCCTGGGCCCCTCTGTGCCCCCTCCCCAGGCCCCTGATGTGGCAAAGGCACAGGAGTCTCAGGCTGCCAAAGAGGGTGGAAGCGAGTGCCCACCAGTGCTGGGCATTTATTAGACTTTCCTTCTGGCCTATTGCCCAGGGGTGGCCAGGGACAGCCCATACAGTGTGGCCACTGCCAGGGTCAGGAAGGCCAGCAGGCCCAGTGGGGCCAGCAGTCCTTCCATGCGGGGTGTCCCAGGGCCCTTCGCTGGAGGAAGGGCCTGGGGCCTCCCACCCCCAGCGTTGGGCTGGGTGGCCCCGGCCAGGGGTGCAGATGGACGTGGGTTGGTTCCAGTGAGGGCAGCGGGCTTGACCCCATACATGGGCTTGACGGAGCTGAAGGGCCTGGCGTGAGAGTCTACCCACTGCAGCAGGGCCTGTGGCCTCCACTGACAGACGCTGAGCAGGGCCAGGACATCACCCTCGGCCGTGTGGGAGTCCGGCGGGGCCTGCCCGTACAGGCGCGTGTAGACCCCGCCTAGGCTGTAGCTCGCCCTAGGGCCGTGCTGCCTGGGGCCGGCAGCCCGCTCCAGGGCCCTCAGGGCCGCGATGCTGTCCACGCATAAGGCGCCGTCCAGAGCACTGGCGAGGCCCAGCAGAGTCAGCTCTGCCTGGAGCAGCGGGAAGTCATAGCGGTCTCCGTTGTGTGCCACGAGGCACCAGGGCCGGGGCTGGCGCTGCAGGAAGGCCTGGAGCAGGCTGGCCAGGTGGGTGTCGAAGCGCCGGCGCCCGTGCGCTGCCAGCACAGCTGTGCTGAGGCCCGTGAGCTGGCTGGCCGCGGTGCTACAGGTCTTTCCAGGAGCCACGCACAGAGAGAGCTTGTCCACCACACGGGGAGGCGGTGGCGGCACTGTGGCAGCTGGCCCCTGAGGCATCGAGGGGCTCTCCAGGGCGTATCTGTGCACGGCCACCAGACACATCTCTGTGATCCGGGGCTGGGAGAGGGGCAGGCCAGTGGCCTCCAGGTCCAGGAAGATAAGGGTCTGCACCGGCCCCTGGGGCAGAGACTGTGAGCCCATGGAAGCACCTTCCAGTCTGGGAGGAGCAGAGCGTGGGGAGAGGGCGTGAGTGTCCTGGTGGGAAGGCCTGAGGGAGGACGGAGGGTGTGGTGGAGAGCATCCCTGGCCCTCCCCACATGGGCAGGCATTGGGCCCGTTTTCAGGGCAAGGGGAGGCTAAGGAAGCCGCTTCCTTAGTCGGACCCGCATACTCAGGTGTCTCTCTGGGGAAGGCGTGTTCCCTCCCCTGGGGCCCAGCTAGTCTGGGGGACACCGGTGGTCGTCTTGCCCCGCCCCATCCCCTGTGGGTCCTGACTTACCGAGCAGCAGGCAGCAGTGACCGGGGCGCATGCTCTGGCTGGTTCCAGCGGCAGGAAGTGAACCTCAGCCTGAGCCCGCCCCGGGCCAGGCCCGCCCTCTCCCCTCCAGCCCCACCCCGCGGCCCAGGGGCCCCCACGGCTTTCTGGTCTACAGCCCTGGGCCCTCATGCCCTGGAATGAGTCAGAGGCTGAGGCTCTGGGGTCCAGGCTGCCCGGGGAGGCCAGCGCCAGGCCTCACGCCTGCCCGGAGCCCCTCCCATGGTCATTGGTACCACCCTCCCTGGTGCAGGCCCGGCCTCAGGGCCGCCTCCTTGCCAGTCAGGTTTCTCCCTGGCCTCGGCCCAAAGCAGTGACTCAGGACAATCCCAGGGGCAGGGAGGGCTCCTTCCCAGGCAGATGTGATGCCATGACGACTGGGGCCCCTCAGCCAGGGCCTGGCGGAGCCCTCGTGGCTCCATCACCCACAAGCAAGGGCAGACTCAAGACAGGCGCGCTGCTGGCTGCTTTTAATCAGCTGATGAGGTGAGGAAAGTACTGGAGCTGGTGCCGCACGGGCCAGTCCTGGCCTCAGCCACAGTCCATCTCGGGGTCGTCCCCATCGGCCTCAGCAGCACAGAGGTCATCCAGGGCTGCCTCTGAGCCAAAACAGAGGGTTCTGTGGTGAAGGCCTGGAGGTGACTGGGAGCGCCCCTCACGCCCACAGGAGCTACCCAGTCCCTTCCACACCCAGGCCTTGCTCCCTCAGCCACTGCAAGCCAAGTGACACAGCGGCAGTTCCAACAGGGGGACACCGTGGCTTTGCCAGGCTGGCTCACAGCGGCCCACACGCTCAGAGACCAGAGACGGCCAAGGCCATGGCCGGCGGCGTGGGGCCAGGAAGGCGGGGGCCCTCCCGCCGGCCCACCTTCACAGTCTGTCACGTCGGGGAGCCCTCGGATCAGCATGCCGACCCCCGGCATCGCCTGGTCGTACTGGTGCAGGGCCTCCACGCCGTGCGCGGTGAAGTGCTTGTCCCGCGACAGGCTGTGCAGCAGCAGGGCCGCGTCCCGCAGACACCGCACCATCCGCCTCTGCCGGCCCGTCCTCGGCCCCCCTGCCCTCCGCACTGCCAGCCACTGTCTGTGCAGCAGCACCGTGAGCGCTCTGGCCACCTGAGGAGGGGCAGCCGGCGTCTCTCCTCCAGCCCAGGGGCGTGGTCCCGGGGCAGGAGGGACACGGGGTCCCTGGAGCAGGACACCTGGTGCCCCTGGCGCTCACCTCCACGTTGCACTGGCAGCCGGAGCCAGTGATGAAGGCGGGGCTCTGCACGCCCAGCTTGGCCAAGAGCCACACGACCTAGAACAAGAACAGACTGCCTGTGTGTGGCGCAGCGGGGCCCTGGCCACAGCGACGGCTTTCTCAGGCTTCTCCAAGAGCTTCAGCCGCCTGCACAAATGGGGTCCAGGTGGTGGAGCTGTGGGACCTTCCCAGGCTCGACTCAGGCCAACACCTGTGTCTCACCACCTGTGTCCCCCCACCCATCTCTAGGTCCACCTCTGGCCACCACTGCCCCAAAGCCAGGATAGGATCAGGTTCTGGGCAACTCTGCCAAGTCCCAGGACACCCGAGGGTCCACCTGTGTTGCATCTGTGCAGCGTGGAGCCCTTAACCTGAGTCTGTTAGCAGCTGACCTCATTTCCAAAATGAATGAAAGAACCCCTCGGGGCAGGAGAATGGCTGTGGGGTGGGGGTGCTGAGCAGTTCACCTCTTGTTCCAGTTGGAGCCACTGCGTCTCTGAGGCCACTCTGCTGGGCCTTGAGGTGATGTACATGTAAAGCAGCAGGAGGGGGCAGCCCCCTGAAAAGGGCGTCCCATCTCAGTCAGGGTCCTTTCTGGGTCCCCCCGAGCGAGGGCACAAGCTGCAGAAGCCCTCGGGAGGCCCTAGCCCACCCATGCCTCCACCTGCAGGAGCTTTACCTGAGCGGGAGCAGAGCTGCGGCGCGAGCTCCCTGTGGTCCACCAGAAGGGAGAGGAGCTGCACGGCACACAGCACGCTGGGCAGGGCTGTCTCTGGGCAAAGGCACTGCGGCAGTATACGGAACAAGCCCTGCAACCTGAAACACAGGCCGGGACCCGGGACACTCCAACCCAGCCCGTGGTGCAGCTGAGCCGATGGCAGGTGCAGGCAGGGCCGGTGCAAAGACATGTTCAGAGATCTGGGCCCAGGGCCAGCTAACCACCCCCGGCTTGCTAGAGCGCTCACAACACATGGACGCCAGGGACTGCCCTTCGCTGCAGGGCTGCTGTGGCTTAGTGGTGACAGGCCCTTACCCGGCACAGCACCGCACAGCCAATGGGGGACGGCCTCTGACCTGAGGGACCTAGCCTCTGCCGCCCAGCAGGCAAGTCCTAACGTGGATGTGAGAAATCCTGTGCCCGCCATCGAAGGACTGGCCAGGTTCTGGAGGGACAGATGTTGACTTGGCTGTGGCTTCACCTCATGAGACCGCTCACTGAGCAAGGAAGACCTTCTCCACCTGTCAGAAGGCGGCTCCTCTGCCACCAAGAATGGAAGGTACTTGCATGGGTGTGCGCCAGGGAGGGGTTCAGGGGCCACGCGGTGAAGCCCCCAGACAAGCAGTGCTGTCGGCTCACTGCAGCCTTGGGGGCGGGCAGGGCAAATCATTTGTTCCCCTGCACCACGGCATCTCAGTGCCAGCATATTCCTCCTATGCCGTTAGGAAGCAAGGTCCCACTATTTGTGGTGAACTCATTTTAGAGCAAATTCTGTGAAGCGGGCAGTCAACTGCGTTTCCAGCTGCCAGGGAATGTGAGACTGTGCATGGACTGGGACTCAACCTGGGTGCTCCCCAGTTCCATTATCAGGCTGGAGGTGGCCCGGCGAGTCCATGAAGGCCCCTGAATTACCTGTGGGAAAAATCCATCCCTACGCGTGAATCCTGTTTTTGAGGGCACCAGAGCCTCCTTTTTAAGTGGGTTTCTGTGCGGGACCTCCAAACACACGTAGGTGACATGCATGCTGCTCTGGTGGAAGGTGGGGACGAGACCATTTGGTCAAAAGCCCTGCCTTCCCAGTACCCGGGGCACAGCCCTGCACTCATGGCCTCCACAGACGCTGCCGGAGGCCCAGGGCCTGCAGGGTCATCTGCCATCAGGCCCGGGCAGGCAGGGTGCTCTGCAGGAGCCATGCATGCATGCTGCTTTAGGAGGCCTGTCCCAGCTTTCACTCAGAGAGCTGGTAGCTGGTGTGTGGTGCTGGGGTCCAGCTCACAGGGACTGAAGACCAGCACTGAGTGGGAGGCGGTGCCAGTGGTCAAGGGCAGTGGCTCCAGGAGCTTGAGGCCCTCCACAGCTCCCTTGGGGACTGCAGAAATTCCCGCCTCAGCCAGGGCTTATTTGCCAAGCAGGGCTAGGGTGAGGACGCAGGGCTCTGAGGTCCCCACACCTGTAGTGAGCACCCACTCCATGGCTGTTTTCCACGTCCTGTGGACGAGCTTGTCGGGAACGAACAACAGTGCCTCCACCAACAGGACTGGCAAAAACGTGGCTCCTGGCATCTACTTGTGTGACAGGCATGAGGTGGACCCCTGCCAGACACCTGGATGACAGCACTGCCCACACACGCCAGTGCTGTCTGGTCTGAGCCCCACCTTCAGGATGGGCCAGGCCAGCCAGAGTGTATTCCATGGAAACCAGGGTCCAGAGCGTTTTTAGGAAACAGGCATGCTGAGCTCCGAGACCGAGACGCTATGTGCGTCCAGAGAGTCATTCCCACGTGGGAACTGGCCTCTGGGAGGGGGCATTCTGAGGGGGCTGCCAGGACTGTGTGGTCAGCACCTCCCAGGCTTCAGGTCCGCAACCCCAATTTAGGAATTTATGGCAATAGTGCTTCCAGCTGGGTTCACAACACGGCCACTTCTCACAAACCTTAAGAGGAGCAAGTAACCCATGGCTTGTGCCAGAAGCGGCAACGGTGACGACAGGCAGACTCCCAGCAAGGTCAGCCTGTGGGCTGCTTAGAGCCTCGGGGGCACCTGTCCCCACCCCCTCTGCTTCCTTAGGGAACCTGTCAGGTGTGGCTTTGGCTCGCCTTCTGTGTAGAGGCAGAACCGAGCCCAATAAATCACTTCTGTGGTTCTCCCAGCACCTGGCCCCGCTTCCTACCACTTCAGAGCTCCCTGGACAAAGCCTTAGAACGTAAACCAAGCTTAGAAATGAGCAGCACAGATAAGCCAAGATATGAGCACAGTATAAGGGCCACAGGATAGACCTCGAGAGGCCACGTAAGACCACACTGCATCATACCTGGGCAAGAAATCAAAGGGAGCATTTTCAGCTAATTTCACCAAAACCTCAAGGCACTGACTGAGGACACTGGCTTGAAGGTGACCTGTTGCTGTAGAAGAAAAAGCCACCAGGTGAAGCAGCATCTTCAGTAGTGGATGCTGGCCTTGGTCATCAAGCGCCCACGGGGCTGAAGGCACATGCCCACGATCCCGGCTGTGACCCAGGCTCTGGCTTCCTTCCCTAGCTGTGGACTCCGGCCCTGCTCCTGACAGTAGCAGCTGGACAACTGCCCCGCTGTGGCACACCAGGTGCTGGAGAATGCCAAGTGAAGCCACAGAGAAGCCCTCCAGGGTGCGGAGGGAGTCCTCGGAGCTGGCCTCTGCCCTGGTGCTCCTGCAGGAGTCTGCCGGTGGGCCCCCGGGAGCCCCGCTTCTCCTGGCTGCTGTGCAGCCCTGCAGAGCCCGGCAGAGTGAGCCGATGAAGAGCTGCAGCAGGGGGATGAGGTGCACGGCCCCAGGAAGCTGGTGAAGCGGGAAGGGCCTTCTGCCTTCCTCGTCTGGGTCCCTGTCACATGAGCCTTCATCTCTGGCAACCAGGTTGAGTCCAGTAAGTGCCAGGCTCCGTGCTTCCTTCAGGGCCAAGGGGGGAAACAGCACGTCACGGGAACCCGTGGCCCTCAGGCTTGAAATTCCAGTCAAGGAACTAGTAACAAACACAAAGGTGTGAGGTGGAGACAAGGCTGAGGGCCCCAGGCCCCCTGCCTTACCAGTCCTCTAGTTTCCCCACCCGGTGCCCAGACCTCCCAGGCCAGTCTGGAAATGGAACGTGCTTCCTAGAAATTCCTTCCCAAACAAATTTTTTAGGGGTTTTTCATTACCTGCCCAACCCCAGGGGCTGTAACAGAGTGCCGGTTGGAGCCTCAGGACAGCTGCTCAGAAGGTAGCACAGCCCAAGGGGTGACCCTGGGGTCAGAGGCTGCTTCAGGAGAAGGCTTATCAGAGTGGAACCTGCAGAAGACAAGAACTGGGAGGCTCTGGCATGGGAGGCACTGCCCACGGCCTCGGAGGGACAGCGAGGGTTTCAGGATGCCTGCTGTCCTCTACGCCATTGGAGCCTGCGGGGCCCGTGGGGCTGGAGGCCCTGGGATGTGCCTGCCTGTGGCCTCTCCATTTGAGTCCCTGCTGGAAGTCGCAGACTGCTGGCCCCCAGGGCCTCTGCCTGGGGCGCTGGTTCTCAGAGCCACAGGGTTCCCAGGACCTCCTCCTGCTGAGGGCCACGGGAGCCACGCGGGTCTCCTGGACAAGGCTCAGGAACTCTGGTACCTGCAGCGTTTGAGCTCTGCGTCCATCTGTCCACAAGACTTTTCTGGGGCTCTTCTTGCTTTATGGGGTCGCCTCCCAGACTGGGGATCCTATTCTCTACAAGTAAATGAAACATGAAGCAAAACTTGAGCACAAAAGCACAGGCATACAGAAATGTAGATATAATGAGCTGCAAACACAGAATGCTCTACTTCCTCAGCCCTGGATCAGACCGAGAGCCAGAGACGCAAGAACCCTCTTTTGTTTTTGCATGTAGAACTCATACAAGGCAAATCACGCTCTGCCCCCACTTCAAAACGAGGCAGCGACATAAAAAGCAGGAGCCACAGCCATTCACACGCTGCTTATTATGGGCCAGAGACCCTGTTCAAGGAGCTTGTGGCCGACTAGCTCACTTGCGTCTTTCAGCAATGCCATGAGAGGTGGTGTTGGCGCTGCACATGTAGGAAGACTGGGGCACACAGGTCCAGGGCCTTGTCCAGGTCACGCGAGCCATCAAGCTGTGTGCCTGGGACTCACACCAGGCTGCTGGGCCCCGCTGACTGCTCCTGGAGCCACCCTACTCTGCTCCTGTAGTTGGTGGGCACCAAAAATGTGTGTGGCTGGGGTTCTCGGGCAGCGTGATGGTACAGGAGGCAATGGATTCCAATGACGAGCACCATTGCACCGTGAAGCCTGCTATGGCTGGCTCGGCTCTCCTGGAAGGAGGCGCTCCCTGCAGTATGGGTGGGGCTTCACCAAGTGCAGACCGGGCCATGACAGGAGCATAGGCCCCCCGCCGTGTTGCCTTGTTTCTGGTCCATCAGTGGACGCTGACCCTGGAGGCTGTAAAATATGCCTGCAAATTTTTTAACACACTTCCCTTCAGAAGGTGCTGCCTACTTCCCTTCCCCTTGAACGTGGCCCAGGCTCAGTGACTCACTGCAAACGGAACATGACAGGAATGACGCTTATGCGACTTCTAAGGCGAGGCCACATGAAGGATGGCACCCATTCAGCTCTCTTTTGGGCTCCTGGGGAGGCCGTCCGCCAGGTTCTGAGTCACCCAAGGGGCCATGTACAGAGGCCCAGATGGGGAGAAGTCTGCCAGCCCTGCGGGTGAATCATGCTGACAGACTCTCTAGCCGCCTGAAGGGCCCAGCAGGGACAAACCACTCCACCGCACCCCATCAGAATTGCTGGCCCCCAGAGACCAGGAGAAAATAGACACCCGCTGTTTTAGGCCCAAGTTTGAGTAATCTGTTATATCCAAGAGATGACAGATGGATGGACTTACCCTCTCTGCCCACCAGGGCCTTGTATCCTGGCTCTGTCTGACAGGGGTGGGCTAGGGGCGTGTTAGCACTGAAGGACTCCTTTGTAGGAAAAGATGGTTTTTCAAACTGTGGAGAACATGCTTCTGGCTTCATAATCACAGAAGGGCTTTTCCTAGGACTGGAAAGAGCTAACTATGAACCCAAAGTAATGATTCTGCTAAAGGCACTTAAAATACCTGTTACAAAACTTCTAACAAACTTTAAACTTTGCATGTCTTGGAGATCTGACCAAAGGTTTTCTCTTTTATATTTATATGAAATAAATAAACATATTTCTCATTCTAGATCAGGACAGTAGTGTAAAATTCAAGGATATTTATCCCAATTATTGAAGAAAATCTTTATTTCCGTATTTTCGTGACACCCAAAAATATTGGCCACAACTCTATTACTATTTCCATTTCTACCCAAACATCTTTTCAATGCGGAACAACCTCTTTTTTAATAGTCAGGGACTGAATTCAAAGATTTTTCTAGAAAGAGCGTCTTTCAGAAGTCAGTTGTGTCTTGGCAGTTGAAAACCGGGCCAGTTCCTCAGTGCCAGGTATCTGTTTGAGAAGCAGTCTGAACCCTCTGGTGGGACCAGGCACGCTCACAGGCCCCTTGGCTAGTGATGTGTGAAGACATGGGGTGACCCCTTGCCCTCCCATCTTCCCTGGACCAGGCAGAGCAAGCAGAGCTCAGAGTCACACCCCGCTTACTAGGAACAAAGGCAGCAGAATGCGCAGCAGCACAACTAGATGCCCTGACCCGTTCTGTTCCAGTTCCAGGGCTGATGCCAACGGTGTGCCAGACTATTCCCAAGCTCATCGCATCTGCAGCCGAGGGGCTGCTGGACAGAGGTCCCAGGGCAGCCAGCGCCAAACAGTATCCCACGTAGTCGGGACGGAAATACACCCATGCATGGGGCACAGCCAGTCATGTGAAACAAGATGACATGACGACGAAGTCTGGCCCCCAAAGCTTGGAGAGCATCTCTGAAGCCTTTTCTAGTGCCAAGGAGTTGTGTTCACAACATCCTCTATGCCTGCCTCTCAGCTGTGATGCTGCAAACCACTGCTGAGGCCCATGTCCAGGCGAGAGTATAAGAGTGGCCTTCATTCAAGACCAGCCTGACATTCCTGTCCAGACCCTTCACTGAATGACAAAACCCCAGCACCACTTTACCTGGCATGGGAAATGGAGGGGGCAGCCAGCTTATTTGCTCGCTCACTGCTCTGAAGCTTTGTTCTTAACTCATTCATTTCTGCATCTTTAAAGTGAAGTTCAGTCTGCAATGACTGGAGCTGGAAGGCAAAAGAAACACACTTGCAGTGTCCCTGTCACAGACACAAAAACATCTCTGGGCTTCGAAATCTCAAGCTGGTGAAGGAGAAACAACGAGAAACAAGTATGGAAGTTGGTTGTGGCATAAATGTCCTAAAAGACCAAGTGTCAGCCTCCTTCCTGAGAGACAGCATGGTATTCTAGAGAGGCTTTTGGATGCAACTATTGTGAGGTAGCCAGTGAGGTTCAGGACCGCAGACTTAGCCTCTCTCAAATATTAAGAATGATGAATGTCAGGCGCCTGGGGCAGAGCCTGCTGGATGCCTCACCCATGGTAATGCATTGGCCCCTTCGTGAACTCAGTGGCACTCAACTCCAGGTCTCCTCTAAAGCCTGGGCAGCGTGTTTGGAAGTTTTACCAAGACCCCATGCAGGTGGGGAGACGGTGCCACTCTGGTCTTGTGGCCTAGAGCCAGCAGCCATGGAGCCAGGCAGAGCACTGGACCCCACTGTCACATGGAGACCCTTCAGGTGATTTCCTGGAGCAGCTAAGGGAATGAACCATAGAGCTAGGTCATTACCCTGAGGTCACCACTTGTATGGGATGAAGCCTGGGTTCAGACTCTGTCTGCTCTGATGGTAAATCCTTTGCTCTTCACCATGTGTAAGGAAAGGCCCTGGTCCATGATTCTTTAAAGTGTGCTAAGTTTCCTGAATGAAGAAATGGCAGAATAAGACCCCATGTCCTTGAGATTGGAGCCTTGGGAAGTGCTGAAGGCAAGTGGTGCTACCCATCGGACCCCTGCCCTGAGAAGGCCATTTCCCCCTCTCACAATGGGGTCTGCACGGAGCTTTCACCTCAGCCACTGCAGGACAGGACCTGACCCAGATTAGACCACTCAGAGCCTTCCTCAGCATTTAAAAACTTCAGACGGGAGAGCCCAGATTTTCAGTGTACTCTGGAGCTATGAAGTCTGAGCCCAGGATCTCTGGAGAGCATGTCCTCTACCGTCGGGATGGAGCCTGACTGTGGTGTAGAGAGTAAAGATGGGTCCCGGCAAGGCTCGACTTGTGCGAGGCCCAGCACATGTGTCTTTCCCAGACTTAGTTATGGAAGTACATTTCTTTTAGCTAGGTCAATTGAGTTTTGATTTGTCAAAAAAGCTCTAATTTAAGCCTGTTTCTGGAGAGTCTAAGCCAGTGATTTATCCTTGCCAAGACTGACTACTGGAGCAAAGCAGTTCCATCTAAGTCCTTTTCCAAACCACAGGCAATTAGCTGGTAGCAGGAAGTATTTAAGACAAACAGCTGTTGAAATCTTCCTGGAAGACTTGCAGGCAACTTTGGTCAGAGCTCCTACAGGAACTTAGCAGAGACAAAGCCAATGTCCATGACAAGCAAAACCAAGGCTCCGCTCACCTTTTTGGAGAATTCCTTTTCTTTATCACTGAGTGCTTGAGTTTTCTCCTGCTCAAGAAGGAAATGTGACCTTCTCTGTTCCTCCAGAGTGGATTCTGTTTGATGCAGTGAGTCTCGCAAAATTTTAATTTCTCCATTTTTAATGAGGATGTCTTCTTCCATTGTCTTCATCTGTAAATCCCAAATCAATCTTGTAAAAAGTTTGTGAGGGAAAACTATGTAAGTACTCATTTCAGCATGTAGCTGGGAGATGGAGAAAGCATATGTAAGATATGTCATACAGGCCATCGAGTGCTCAAAACATGTCCATACGAACCAGACATCACCATGCTCTGTAGGCCCATTTGTGGGACAGGTGATATTCAAGATAACTTAAGGACACACAGTCTCACGCATGCAGATTCTGTAGGCCCTATTAGGCCTTAAACAATCTGGGTCACACACTTCACAGAACTCAAGCTCCACATTATGTTCCTGGTTTTCCTATGGACCTGTATATGGTCACATGAAAGATACCTGTTTTGCAAAACTGTGAGTGAGAATAGCAATCAGTATGATGCCGTGTTCTTATGTAAGGCACACCCTGTGCCTCCATCTGGTGCTTTAGCAGAAGTTTGCACCCCCTGAGATGGTGTGCAAGGCTCCTTTTCTTGCCTTGGCTGTTAGAGATATCAGAGTTTAGTTTCCTTAAGCCTAAACTTTCTGGCTTTCTTTCCCCAGCCTTCGCCCATTTCATAGGGATGAATCTGGACTCTGTTTTAAAATGTTTACGTATTTATTGTAGTGCTTTATAACGCACGCATGAGTGAATGAATTAGCTACAAAAAAAACGTTAAGTCACTTACCTTTTCTTTAAGTTCTTTGTATTGTGCCTGAAGTACCTCTAGTTCAAAATTATCTTTAACTGGGACATTTTCTCTGTTTCCCCCTGCAGGAGTTTTTGACATCCCATCTAATCTGGGGACCTTATGAATATCTGTAAAAAACAGTTCCAATAGACTCTTCAGGACCCAATATATTCCCACTTTGGCCAATAATGTTGAAAAGCATTACAGAAAATCTAGTAATCAGTATTTTCTAATCTAAGGATGTATTCCAACTCAGAAATGATATTTATGAAATAACAGACCCTCCCACCCTCTCCTCACACCCGCTACTGAATTTTAAGAGTCTGTCTAAAAACTGAAGAAATGCTGTGGGGATGGATCTCACCAGTCGGAACTCAGTGATTGAACAGTATTTACTGAACCCTACAATATATCAGGCACAATTTAGTCTCTAAAGGTACAATGGTGAGCAAAATGGATATAGTCTTTACATTCATGGAGCTTACAGTATGTTAAAAAATAATCACACCAGTAAGTGTAAAATTACGATTGTTGTATGAGCTACAGATAACAAACATGGGAAAGCCTTTAATAGGGGGATTTGGTCCAACAGGAATGACTGGAAGGCTTCCCTATGGAAGTGATGACTGAGCAGGGATTAACCAGGTGAGTGGGGTGAAGGGTGGAAGAATCATTCAGTGTACAGGAAACTGACATGCAAAGTTGTTCACTATAAAGGAGCAGGAGCAGAGAGAATTCAAGGAGTAAGTGTGGTCAGTGTGGCTAGAACCCGGAGTAGGAAAGGGCCAGACCATGCTGGGCCTTGAAGGCCATGTTAAGGACTTTGATATTTATACCAAAAGTAGTGGTAAATCACTAAAGGGATGTTGACATGTACATATGTATGTGAGATGCAACCAGATCATAGTTTTGGCTGTGGTGTGAAGTCTGACTTAGTGTGTCAAGACTGGAAATGGGGAGACAGTTTAGTGGACTGTTGTCCAGAGGGGAGGGATGATAGTAAGACTGGAAGTGGGGAGACAGTTTAGTGGACTGTTGTCCAGATGGTAACAGGTTAGAAGATGGCAGAGATGATGCAAAGAGGATGGGTTCCAGAGATGGATTAAGGTGACATCACAGGATTCGGCATGGAATTAGGAGTGTGGTCAAAAAGGGAGCTGTTGCCTTGTGCCACCTAAAGCAGTGGTGCTGGCAACTGCTGTACACGACATTTAGTCATTATTAAGTATTCTCTGAACGTCTGCTTTGCCAGGCACCACGCTGGAGATGCTGGAGGACGACCGGGTTTCCAGGGAATAATGATGTACAATTTAAGATGTCTGTGAGACATGCAAGTAGAGATGCATGGTGTCTTCAAAACCTTTCTTTCTTTGAGCACCAGAGGACTGCGTTCATTCCCTGAGCGGAGTGCAAGCTCCATGAAGGAAGGGTTTTAGCGCTGCAGTTCGGGGGGTTTGCACACCTAATACGATTTTTGGTTGTGTAAAAGAGTAAGACCCTTGAATCCCTCACCTCTGCCAGGCACCTCCTATGCTCATGCGGCCCAGGGGGGAAAGTGATCTCCATCAGATCTAAAGCCTCCCAAACCTGTCATAAGAATGCGTCCTCACGCATGGGCAGTGATGGTTCTGAGGGTAGTCGTGTTCCAAAGATCCCTGCCTAAAACCAAGAACTTAGTGGCCCAACCTTTGGAAACTAAAATGTTAACTTAGCTTTCTACGTTTCAAATCGGCTGTTTGACATTCTTGATATGTTTCTCTTCCAAGCCAAGGGGCCTTTTGGGACACAACTGCTGCTTAAATCAAGCTGTTCTATTTAAAAAGGCGCAGGAGTGTGGGTGCCAGACCCCCGGGCGGCGGTCGCCGTGGGGCTCTGCAGCCGCAGACTCCGCGGGTCTGGCGAGGTCCGGGGGAGGCCCGAGGTGCACTCACTGAACGCGTCCCGAGCCACGGCCGGGCACTGGCTCAGGGCCTGTGACGCGAGGGTGTCGAGCTCCTCCAGGTCGTCGGCGGTGAAGTCCCCGTGAGCGCCGAACGGGTCTTCGGGGTCCGGGGCGGCGGCCGCGGGAAAGCCCCGGGACCGCTTGCTGGGAGGGTGCCCGGCGCTGGGCGACGGGGGCCCGCTCCGTCTCCGGCCGCCCCGCGCGGAGATTGCAGCCATGCCGCCCGTCGGGCAGTAGCCTATTGGTGCCGAGCCCTGGTTGCCGCCGGAACTACCGCCCGCGCGCTCCCTTGGGCCACGCCCCCATGACCCCAGCCAATCAGCTGCCGGCATGCGCAGAGGGATGACATACATCCACGCGCGCCGCGGCGCCCTCCGCCGCCCGCCCCTCGGCTGGACTCCGGGAGGCCGCGCAGGAGTTCTGGGCGCGGGCGCTAGGTACCACGTTCCACCTTGCGGAGCTCTGCGCCCCTCCCAGGGTCGCGGGGAGCACAGCGGCGCGGAAGGGCTCTGTCGGGCTCTCCTCACCCCCAGGATCCTTGGGAGCAGCAAATGTTTTGAAATGTGTGCCTATGGGGTGCGGGTGGGAGGAAGGGCCCGAGGAGAAGGGGTGACCCCGAGAACGTGGCCTGCATGGAAGGGAGCGAACCGCTTGGACTAACAGCCATTCATTCATTTCTCCTGAGCGTTTGAGTGCTTCTGTCCCGAGAGCTGGTTGTAGAAGAAAGCCATTAGGCTCAGGTCAGGGAACACCCCCTGGAAGTGGCCCCGGGGCTGTCCTTTGGGTTGACTGGAAATTATCGAAGAGTTAGCAAGGAGGCTGGCACAGACCACTCGGACGATAAAGCAACACCGAAATGGAGGCCGCGCGAGTGCCAGGTTGGAGTTAAAGGCGGCAAAAAGAGGAGGTTCGAGACGGATTCAAGCTGGGCTTGTGCTTGACGGGATTTCACTGGACAGCAGTGGTTAGCCCGGCAGCTAGCAGCAGGGTGCTGGAGAGGAAGAGGCAAGACCCTTTACCCTTGCAAGCTCATAGACAGCCTGTGAGGGTTTGTGAAAGCAGTATATAATAAGTGGTAGTCAGGATCTAGGTCTTCAATATCTGAGTTTACTGTTGAGGCAACTGGTAGGGTCCCTCAGATAGGAGCCCAAATGTTGAATGCTTAATTGCTGCGGGTGTCTGATCCTGTGGAGAAAGCACTGTGCTTCATTTGTCAGGAGGGATTAGGTTTCACTGAATAGGAGTAATAGGCGATTCTATGGTATGCTGGCCCTTGCTCGCAGCACCACAGGGCCCACAGGAATGTAGAAGGTCCATAGAAGGTGCTGCTGGCTGCACACTTTCCAGCACAAGACCAAAGCATTTTTCCTTTTAATAGCAAGTGACTTGGAGTCATAAAACAGGTTTTGGTCCATCAAAACCTTTCCCAGTTTTGACTGGGCAAAATCTCAGAATATTTCTAGAGCCTTTTTTGAAAACATTCTCAGAGGAAGTTTAGCATTCCCATATTTGTATCAAGGGCCTAGAGGAGAAATTCAAAAACTGGTGCCTCTGAATTGTTTTCAATACATGTGCATTTAGCACACATGGATGGTCTCTCTCCTCCAGTTTACTCCTCCTGGTATCAAGGATGATAGATAATCAGCAGACAGCAGAACAAAATGAAACTGGTAAGACTTTGGCATTACCACTGTCCATAGAGCAGTCAGGGAAGAGCTCCCTGCTGTGCTGTGATGTTCCAGCTTTCTCAAGGGAAGTGGTTCCCAGCATCCAGAAGAGGGACAAGCAGAAGCAAGCTGGTGACAACAGTGAGGCAGGAGCTTGCTTGGAATGTATACCATTGTGGCTCAAGATGGATCAAGGGGATGAACAGCAGCTTATAGGAAGCGGCATCCAGACCTCTTAGGGCCTCAGTGGGCATTGTTGGGACTTTGCTTTTGCTGTAAGAAGC
>JAVSCE010010402.1:0-33288 GCA_032199065.1 Smutsia gigantea
AATTCAGGACTCTGACATGCTTATGATAATCTTGTTTATCACTACATGAAATTTCATACTGGCAAGGACTGTGCCACCATGGACATCTGCGAGGAAAGCGAATCTCTCCTCTCTGGACTCCTTCTCTGGATGGGGTTCCCAAACCCCAATGCCCACACACCAGTAGGCAAAGGAAGTGGGCTGGCAGCCAGGAAGGGAGCCACATGCAGTCAGAAGGGCTGACTTACTCCTTGGTCTCACCGTATCGTCATGGAGAATGGTGGCCCTGGATGATCAGCTCTTCAGGAATTTAAGATAAATCAGAAATGTAGATTTTATGTGGAATTCCTTGAGTTTCAAATGTTGGCAACTCATTCAAATGTTTTAAAAGACACCGAACAGGCTATGTAAGACATATCCTGTGTGGCTGGGTGGGCCTGTGGCTCATCAGCTAGTTTGTGAACTGGGTTTTCATTTGGGGAACACCCAGAATCATTTTCTGGCCCAGTCAGGCAGATGAAGGGTATGCAGGAGATGTGAAATTAATAGTCTCAGTTTTGCTGCTAGTTAGCATCTCTACCAAAAGGTTTAGTGAAGGAAATGGTTGAAAGAGAGGCTACAATTGGTTTTAGACTATCTGTGGATTTGAAATGAGCTATCCATGGACCCAAAGGGTAGTAATAGCTGTGTGCAACTTTCTCCCTTAAGCTACCAGTCAAGCTTTGTGCTGCACAAAGAACTGTTCTAGTGTCCACGGACACATGACTTCAGCATTCTTCAAGCTGGTTGTTACTGTGCAGTGCTCTGCTGAATCTGCAGAAAATCCACAGCCTGCTGCGTGTCTTCTTGCATTGAACGTGCTTCTGCAGGGCAGCATCAGCCTCCAGCATGAACAAATGACAGCTTCCAGGATTTCTCTGGATAGTTGCTGTCCAGTTAGGAAGAAAACCTGCTCAGAAGGGGCCTTCTCCTAACAGAGGGACCCTACTTTGCCTTTTATTCTGTCAAGTAACACTGCAAAATGCCAGATAAATCTAGATCCGTTCAGAGATCAGCTACTCTGTCATGTGAGTGGCTGAGGCCCTCAGCCCACTTCCTGGAGAGCATGGCCTCTGAGAGTTTGATGGAGGAAGCCATGCAAAAGCACAATTTAGAAGACAAAACTTTTGAGACCTTTAAGAATTATGTCCGCTCAGATCTAAGAATTGTGCATGGAGAAAAAGTCCTCAGGCCTCCTATAAATACATTAGAGAAATGGATGCAGAATGTTAATGTACTTTGCAAGGCTTGGGAAAGTGTTCTCTTCAAACTGAAGGTGTTGTATACATGTTTAGTTTAGATCTATGCTTAGGCATGCACAGAATTTCCCTCTCGCCATACCAGCAAATGGAGAATTTTCCAACCTTTTTTCTTGAAACAACAAAAGAAAATAGCACAGCTGATACTTAAGCCAAGAGAAACAGTACTAAAGTGTGGACAGTACCAAATATTATGTTTGGAGTGAAGCTTAGTTCTTCATCGGCTGCCAGAAATGCTCATTTTAACTTTATATTTAAAGAAAGCATTAGTTGACTACTACAGTATTTAGAATCCTTATACTGGAGTATTCTCAAGGTTTTTCATGTAATATCTAAGGCCGTTTCCAAACAGTACTTTCTGCTTTTGTTAACACTTTTCTTGAAAGTCAACTTGATAGATTATGCCTTTCTAAGTGTCAGGTTATCTCACATTTTTCAATACCTAGTTCCAATGTGTTAAAAGGACAGCCCAATGATGGGGAAACCTGGTGACCCGTCCAAACATTTGTACTTTTTCAGGTTTAAAAATGGTGGACCAAGATCAAATTCATATTTTAGTTCAAATCCTAGAGAAAGAACCTGTTTCCAGTCTGTTCTTTTCTATCCCATTTTTTTCAATTCTTAAATATAAGAACCTGTATTTAAATAGAGGCAAAGTAAGCATGGTTCTCACAGTGAACAAACAAGGCAGCAAAGGACTATGGCTTTTTCTCTCCTGCAAATCAACATGGGTCTTTAGACATAGAATCTAGTTATTCTTTAAACTGCTCTCCCATCTCCTAATTCACAGATTTCTGCTTCTCGCACTGATATTTAAGGTCACCTATAAAAGGGAGCTGAATAAAGAGGTATTGTTTTCTCTGCATAAGGAGTCAAAGAGTCCACATATACTTGAGTTAAACATTGGCTAAGATGTGGAATTCATTTCTTGTTTGGATTTTATTTTCAGTCAAGTAAATAATGACAATTTGAGTAGGATATATGTACATGTCCATATTTTTAATCAAGATATAATTTGTAGGCCATACAATGCACCACCCATTCAAAGTGTGTTTTACTAGAGTCCTAGAGTTGTGTGACCATTGCCATAGTTGATTTTAGAACACTGTCATCATCCCCAAAAGAAATTCCGTGCCCATCAGCGGTCATTCCCCATAACTCTCTTCTCCCAGCCCCTGGCAGCCAGTAATTTGCTTTCTGTCTCTATGGAATTGCCCCCTCTGGATATTTCTTAGAATTGGAATCATACAATATGTGGCCTTTTGTGTCTGTTTTTCTTTTTACTTAGCATAATGTTTTTGAGAGAGAGAGATGTCACACACACACACACACACACACACACACACACACACACACACGCACGCAGTGTCGGCTGAAAGGACCTGGGCAGTGATGTTCTTGTTAAACTTCCTCACCTTGTTCAGAGCGTTCACATCACCTCTCCATGCATTTGGGAAACTAAGCAAGTTTTGTGGTCTCTCATGACACATTTTCACTTGGCAATAGACTTCTCCACATCAAGATTTAGAACATCTCAAACTCAGCCTATACAGCATGATGTCATCATTTTCCTTTTCCAAACACAGTACTCCTCTTCATTTACTCATTTTTGTTAACGATAAAACTTTCTGCTCGCACTAATTTTAGAACCTAGACATTTTTACCTCGACAGGGCTAATTTAGCATCACTGTGCTGGATGCCAGTTCTCTCTGTTCCTTTCCTGTCCACCTGCCTCCCCACCCTCAGTGACACCCCCTCATCCTACCTCTCATTGCAGCCTGCCTGCTCAGTGCTCCGCAGTCACCTCCAATCTTTCCATGGCTGAGCCCTGAGCTGGATGAAACTATAGTAAACTGCTCCAACTTGAGGGCAGGTGTGGGGAAGGAAGAGCAGGGGAGCTAGTGGTTTTGCTGGGGCCCATGCTGGGCCCTGGGATGATGGTGAGGCAGGCTGGTCTTTTGGTGCTGGAGAGGTAGCTGAGTGCATGGCAATTCTTCCCTAGGTGGCCTGGGTCCCTGCCCCCAAGAGGTTTGGACAGACTCATTTTCAAGGGGGCCTGCATGATTCTAATGTACAATTCCAGGATCTGATGCACTGCCACAATACCATGGTGTGGTAGGACAAGCAAGGGCTCTTGGCATCAGAAGGCTATGGTTCCAACCTTGATCTGCCAGATGAGCTGTGATATACCTGGGGCATTAACTCTATAATCTCAATTTTGTCATCTGTGACATGGGCTAAATATGCCTTCATGGAAATGCTCTGAGTGCATACAAGTGGAGCGCCTGGCACACAGAATGCCCTCAGAAAGTGAGGGGTAGAGTGGGGTGTGTATATGCTTTGATCTGAATTGGCTTTGTCACACCGCTAATATGGCTTGGTGACCACCAAGAACCCCTTTGTCTCTCACAAGGCCCTACATTAGGGTGACTCCGTTGATGAAAGACAAAATGACTCAGCTGGCTGAGGGTATTGTGGACTTTACCCCTAATCCTAACACAGGTGCCCCTCTGGGCTCCAACATTTTGTGCCATTTTAGGTCCTTAACATGTAGGAAGGGGTGGTGGTGCACATAGGCACTGTGGTGCGTGGAGAGACGTAGTGTTACAGTCAGAATTCGATGTGCTGTGTGATGGGTGGAAACTTCCTCTGTGTACATATGGGTTTAGGCTGTTCTTGACACCAGATTCATATAGCCAACTAAACACTGAACATAATTTTTTCTCCTCCCCCAGGCTCTTTAGGCAGATTAAACTGAGTGAGAAACCTGGTAGCAATGGGCTGTAAAATACTGTGCAAAGTCTAGTTGATGATTCTTACTGTGAAAAAGTCTTCTTGTAGAGTGGGCTGTGCACGCGTTCATTATCTTCCCTCTGCAGGAAGAGCACTGGATGAACAAACATGTGGAGGAATCACATAGCTGGATGGTGCATGCAGCGCCCAGCAGCTCTCACCCGTCCCAAGAGGGAGCTGGCTTTGGCTTCCCAGGAGAGCTGCTTATTTTTCAGTAATGAAGGAACAGATGAGTCCTCCTGAAAAGTTAGCCTTGGGACGGGAGAGAAGGGATGGATGGGCAAGCGACCTGGCAGGGCCGTAGCGCCCTGTCCCTGCCTGAGGATAGGAACAGTCCTCTGCCCATGACCAGGCTTTCCTGTGTGTCTGTGGGGCCACAGGCTGGTCACTTCCTCAGCTCAGGATCAGGTATCAGAAACTGCGACAGCATCTCAGAGCTCGGACTTAGGACAGATCTAAATGGGGCAAGGCTTGAATTCTCTTGTTTGGATACCAGCATGGCTGTTGGAAGTGTCAGCAGGCTCAGAACGCAGACCTCGTGGGCAGCTAACTTTGGACTGGAACAGAAGTGTACTCAGGGCTCCAAGCCCACCCCGCTGCCAACCTGATTCACGACGGTCAGTCCACTGGGGCTCACACGGCAGAGGAGCCAGATCCCTCAACTTTCTTCCCAACTGGGCGCCTCCGCACGTCAGACACTTCATGGGCGGCAAATCAGAAGGACACAGGATGCAAGGGGTTCTCTTAGATGAGGCCTAAGCAAAGACCCAAACCAAAGGAAAGCACTGGAAGTCTATGTTCCTTTGTTTTTTTCTTATCTTTTATCTATGTCCAGCTTCCTTTATGTTTTTCATACTTAATCAGTGTTGATTGTTATTACAATGCTAGCATTGAAAAATTAACCAGAAAATGTAGAAACTGCTATTGTAAGACTAAGACACAGAAGTTAGTAGAGTTAGGCAGAAGCAAGGTAAAACCTACTGGGGATCTGCTGCGGAATCTAGCTGGGACTTGGGTGGGGGAATATGATACCGTGTTAGTGTGGGGATCCTGCAGTTGTAGGGGGTTGGGAGGCAAGACAATGCCAGAATTTCTCAGGGTGTGGGGGTGCAAATCCCTGAGTGATGCAATTCTCTGGGAAGGGACTGTGTCACCCTCAAGGAGGGCAGTGGCTCTGGGATGGGTCAGGAGCACTAATGAGGGAGTGGGGGCTTGAGGAAAACTGCCAGTTGAGTCTCTTGTATTCAGAAAAGAAACTCTAGGATAAATCAAACTGGAGTAAGGGTCCTTGGGAAATAAATAGGACAGGAACACACTCTATGCCAGAACAGGGGTATGTGGAAGGGAGAAGAAAGGCCAAGCAGAGGTTGGGTCCAGCCAAGGGGCAGCAGACTGGAGAGAAACTGCAGGATGCCAAGCCCAGCAGATCCGAGGAGGCCGACAGGGGAAGCAGATGAGAGACGGGCTGCTTGCTCCCGAGCCTGCAGGACGAAGGTTGAGGCCAGAGCCCAGCCCAGGCTTCAAGTAAAAACAGAAGGAGCTGGCGAGAGCACAGGGCCTCTGAGAGCCAGCCTTGCTCCTTAAACATTCTTGGGTCACTGGTTGCTTTTGGGATCTGAGGGAAACTAGAAAGCCACTCCCTAAGAAAATGCACTTATGTTCACATTATTCCACCTTCACTTCTGGGGATTCACAGGTCCCTGTGGGCCAAGTGCCAGACCCAAGGCTACAACCCCCAGGCCCAAAGGATGCTCCTATGCACTGAAAGAAGAGGAGCGATAACAGAAAATACTTGAAGGATTGTTGAAGCCTTTAAACCTCTGGCAAACCAAGAGGAATAGTATGAGACCTGGGTTAAAATTGGTCTGGATAATACATAATTTGCAGCAAAGATTAGTTAGTCTCTTAAGCTGACAGTGTGCGTGTGAGTCTAGGGGAAAGGCGGGGGCAGGGAAGGCAGGAGAAAAGTCTCAGAAGCAGCCCTGAAAAAAAGAGGAATAAAGAAAAATTGGAAAACTGCAGGTAGAGAGTGTTTGGCAAGGATACTCTCCTTTTCACCCCAGGGAGTGGTGGGACAAAGTTAATTCAGAGCCATGGTGAATGGCCCTGGATGATATGACTTTGCCTTTGGGGACCACTCTTGGCTTTTGTGACATATATTTCATACTAAATCAAGACATATGGTATTTCTTTAAAAAAAGAAGATGTCAATATTGGTGACAGCCTGTATTTATATTGAAATGGTGTTTTTTTTTTTAACCGGGGTATCCCTCTTTTTCATCTAGTCATTTAACGAAACCACAACCTGATTTTTTAAAAGATGTGTTTTGGGAGGAATGAGAAGGAAAGGGTTGCAGCTCTGATTGCTATTAGAAAATTTTGTGACAGGTTTAAGTTGGTATTTTTTTACTAATAATAGAGATTGTATTTTTTGTATGGATGAATTTTTGGTGGTGGTTGTGGAGATGCTCTGGTTCTGAAGTCAATTTTTATTTAAGTATAGTTGACATACAATATTATATTAGTTTTAGGTGTATAACATAGTGACTCAATGAAGTGATCACCAAGATACATCTAGCTATCATCTGTCACCATACAAAGCTGTTACAACATTACTAATTATATTCCCCATGTGGTGTGGTACATTGTATCCTTCTGTCTTATTTATCAGTGTTTTTTTATCGAAGTATAGTTGATACATAATAATAGTTTCAGGTGTACAACACAGTGATTCAAATTTATATACATTACAAAATGCTCACCATGGTGTAGTTACCATCTGTCAGCATACAGAGTTATTACATATTGACCATATATATTGAGTAAATATATATTGATAATATTCCCATATTGTAAATTTCATCCCTGTGACTTATTTAAGAACTGGAAGTTTATACTTATTAATCCCCTTCACCTGTTTTGCCTACAGCCCCATCCACTCCCCTTTGGCAACCTCTAGTCTGTACCCTGTGTTTGTGAGTTTATTTCTGTTTTGTTTGTTCATTAGTTTTGTTTCTTAGATTCCACATATAAGTGGAGTCATATGGTATTTGTCTTGCTCTGTCTGACTTATTTCATTTAGCATAGTACCCCCAGGTACATCCATGTTGTCATAAATGGCAAGATTTCATTCTTTTTTATGGCTGAGTGATAGTCCATTATATACAGATAACCACATCTTCTTTATCCATTCATCTACTCAGTATAGTTGCAGCATACAAAATCAATATACAGGTATGTGTTGTGCTTCTATATTCCAAAAATGAACTGGCAGAAAGAAAAATTAAGAAAACTATCCCATTTACAATTATACCAAAAATAATAAAATACCTAGTAATAAATTTAACCAAGGATTTAAAAAAATCTGTGTTCTGATAACTGTAAGACATTAATAGAGGATACTGAAGATGCCACAAATAAAAGGAAAAATATACTGTGTTCATGGGCTGGAAGAATTAATATTGTTAAAATGTCCATACTACCCAAAGCAATCTATAGATTCAATGTAATCATTATCAATATACCAATGGCATTTTTTACAGAACTAGAACAAATAATCCTAAAATTTGTATGGAATGACAAAAGACCCCAAATAGCCAAAGTAGTCTTGAGAAAGAACACACCTGGAGGTATTATACTCCCTGATTTCAAACTATACTACAAACCTATAATAATCAAAACAGATGGTACTGGCACAAAAATAGATACATAGTTCAGTGGAACAGAAGAGAGAGCCCAAAAGTAAACCCATGCTTATATGATCAGTTAGTTAATCTACAACAAAGGAGGCAGGAATATACAATGGGTAAAAGACAGTCTCTTCAATAAATGATGCTGGGACAACTGGACAGCTTCATGCAAAAGAATGAAACTGGATTACTGTTTTAATACCATACACAAAAATAAACTCAAAACAGACCAAACACATAAATATAAGATCTGGAATCATAGAACTCCTAAAAGAAGACAGGCAGTAAACTCTGGGACATAGGCCTTAGAATTTTTTTTTGTGGATACATCTCTCCAAGCAAAGGGAACAAAAGCAAAAATAAACAAGTGGTATTAGATCAAACTAAAATGCTTTTACACAGAAAGGAAACTATCAACAAAACAAAAAGGCAGACTACTATATAGAAGAATATATTCACAAATGATATATCTGATAAAGATTTGATATCCAAAATACATAAAGAACTTAAGCAAGTCAACACCAAAAACCAAATAATTGGTTAAAAAATGGTCAGAAGACCTGAGCAGACATTTTTCCAAGAAAGATATACATATAGGTGGCCAAAAGACACATGAAAGATGCTCGATATCACTAATCATCAGGGAAATGCAAATCAGAACCACTATGAGATACTGGTCAGAATGGCTATTACCAACAAGACAAGAAATGACAAATGTTGCTGAGGATGTGAAGAAAAGGGAACCCTCAGGTGGTATTGGTGGGAATGTAAACTGCTGCAGCTACTATGTAAAACAGTATGGAGGTTCCTCAACAAATTAAAAATAGAGTATCATATGACCCAGTAATTCTACTCCTATGCTTGTTGCAGCATTCTTTACAATAGCCAAGATATGGAAACAACCTAAGTGTCCATCAACATATGAATGGATTTAAGTGGTTTTTGATTCTTAAACACACTTTTGCTGGGAGAGAGCCTGACCTTGAAAGCATTTGTCATGCATGACTCTCCATGGGTACAGAACACACAAGGAGGTGGACTGACAAAACAAAGAAACTACCTTCTTACAAAAGAAAAGAGAGTTTTTAATTTAGATCATTGCAGAACATGCCCTCAATGTGGGTCCTTCGGAAGTATATCTAACAGTCTAGGATTTAGAGAAATATGCTCATTGTTTAATGTCCCCAAGGATATGTATAGTCTACTGTAACATATGCAAAACAAAAAGCAGAGTTGGAACACCTAGAATCAAGCAGATTCAGAAAATGTGAGGTACACAACCTCAGCAAATTATTTACCATTTCAGACAGAGCCCAAGTACCCTTCCTGCAAAATGAGACTAAAAATGGCCATTTTCCTACCTCATAAGTAGCATCAAATGTGAGCAGTGAATGAAATGTCAGAAATTAAAGCATTTGAAATCTCTAAAGCATCATATTCAATTATGCCAGTATTACATAAAACTAAAGCATTTTTGGAAAACTTAAGCCTATTAAAAATATTTTTTGAGTGCCTACTTTGGACAAAGCACTGTTCTAAGTGTTGTGAATTACAAAGGTGAATAAGCCCTTCAAAGAGCTTTGCTTATGATTTTAAAAATTAAGTTAACAGATTACAAAGCTGGGAATTCATATTATGAAGATTTTTCAAATATTTCAACATTGGACAAGTAGGAAACAAGTAGGAAAATAAAGTTTCATTTAACTAGGTCAGATGAAATAAAATAAATATTTGAAAAATTCTAAATAAGTACAGTGCAACTGATACCTAAGAATCAACATTGGCAAACCTGTCCAGAGCAATATGTAAACCAAATAAATTTGAGCTAACTCATGTGATGCTTTTTAAAAATAATTTATCTTGGTATCATTAATCTATAATTACATGTGCAATATTATGGTTATTGAACTACCCCCTTCATCAGGTCCCCCCCACCAACCCCATTACAGTCACTGTCCATCAGCATAGTGAGATGCTATAGAATCACTACTTGTCTTCTCTGAGTTGTACAGCCCTCCCCGTGCCCTCACAACATTACATCTGCTAATCTTAATGCCCCTTTTTCCCCCTTGTCCCTCCCTTCCCACCCATCCTCCTCAGTTCCTTTCCCTTTGGTAACTATTAGTCCATTCTTGGGTTCTGTGAGTCTGCTGATGTTTTGTTCCTTCAGTTTTTTTCTTTGTTCTTATACTCCACATATGAGTGAAATCATTTGATACTTGTCTTTTTCGGCTTGGCTTATTTCACTGAGCATAATACCTCTAGCTCCATCCATGTTGTTGCAAATGGTAGGATTTGTTTTCTTCTTATGGCTGAATAATATTCCATTGTGTATATGTACCACCTCTTCTTTATCCATTCATCTACTGATGGACACTTAGGTTGCTTCCATTTCTCGGTTATTGTAAATAGTGCTGCGATAAACACAGGGGTGCATATGTCTTTTTCAAACTGCGCTGCTGCATTCTTAGGGTAAATTCCTAGGAGTGGGATTCATGTGATGCTTTTTTAAAAAAACAATCTCAAAAGGACTGCCAACCTTGGGTGATGTGCCAGAGTTTAGGAGATGCACTCGTGTGAGCAATTAGCTTCTCTTAAAAAATAAACTTTGGTTTCTACTAGCAGAAGATGGTGGAATGAGTAAAGCATGTGTCTCCCTAGACGCTAATAAAATGATGCTAAAAGGGGGAGTGACATACCAGTGAAGCACCTGGAAAAGAACATCAGGGAAAAAAGAAACATTTCAACAAGTTTCTGGAGGTCAAGGAGAGGATGGCAAGGAGAACAGAGCAGAGGATGGCAAGGAGAACAGAGCAGAGGATGGCTCATTTTATGTGTCAACTTGGGTAGGCTATGATGCCCAGCTTGGCAAAAGCTAGTGTAAAATTGCTGTGAAGTTATTTTGTAGAAGTGATTACCATTTATGATATCTGACTACAAGCAAACATTACCCTCTATAATGCAGTGCGGCGGGGGGCAGTGAGGGACTCCTATAAATCAGTGAAGGCTTTAAGAGCAAAAACTGAGGTTCCCAGAGAAGAAGGAATTCTGCCTCAAGGTTCTAACATAGAAAGCCTGCCTGAGTTTCCAGCCTGCTGGCCTGCCCTATGGATTTGGGACTCAGACAGTGTCTGAATTTATCTGAATTTCTAGCCTGTCTGCCTGACCTATGGATTTTGGATTCACCAGTCCCCACAATCATGTGAGCCAATTTCTTAACAGAGATCTCTCTCTCTCTGTTTCTCTCTCTACCCTATCCCTATCCTCTGTCCTCTATCCTTTACATGGGTCTCTACATCGATTTGTGTGTTTCTTTGAAGAACCCTGACTGATACAGAGAGAATATAAGATCCTAGAACACGTAGGAGAAAACTTTGGGAAAGCAGGAGTGTGAGGGTGAGCTGCCTGACAATATTCTAGTAAAACCCCAGGCTCATTTGGCAGCTTCAACAGAGACTGGGATTTCAAAGTGGAGTGAAAAGACAGAAGCTCACTGAAGTCTGTCTAAGGTACACAGGGCCTGTGGGTGCCCGCCACACTCCTCGCTGTCTCCTGCCTTGGGTCCATGCACTGTGCTAGAAATCCCCAATTGTACTTGTGGGCAACCAGCAGAAGACTTTTTTTTTAACTGAAGTATTGTTGCTATACAATCTTACACTGTTTTCAAGTATGCGATACAGTGGTTCAACAGTTACCTTGGCAATTATTAAATCCTCACCCCACTAGTGTGGTTACTATCTGCAGAGGCCTCTACATCCACAAAGAAATTTGAAAATTTCCTGGAAATTGTACTATATGTAAGATAGTAACATTAAGGGAAGCTGGGTGAGGGGTATACAGAAACTCTCTATTTTATTTTTTTTAGCTTTAAGTCTAAAATTAGTTCAAAATGTTAAAAAAAAACTGGAAAGAATTAGGATGGCTAGAGTATGTGCTGACACTCTCGAGTAAAGCACTCCCCTCAGGCATTTGGAGCACACTCCCAACCCACCAACTCCTGACTAAAACTAGAGCCTCAGCAGGCAGGGGAGGGCGGGGGACTGTGCTTTCCAATATAAGCATTTCTGTGCTGTTTTATTTTTCAACTTACAATGTATTTTTAACAAAAGCTTAAAAGGAGAAAAAGAAGTTCTTCGAGAACATTCCCTCAGGCATGAAAGAGAAGGGTGTTTTATGTAGGTGGAGGAGATTTTTTTTTTCAATGTAAGTCACTTACACCAACATCACCAATACGCTTCAGTGGACAAGAAAAAAGCCTGTAATAACAGGACTAAGGAGGAACAATTTCAAATGCAAATTCAGAGGCTCAAGCAGCAAGACAATTTGGAAATGTCTGAATTGTCCTCTGTCAGAAAGCAAAGGAAGTTTTAAAAAACAATTTAGTAATGCTTTCCGCTCCCTGAGATGCTGTTGATCTTGTCGGTGTGTGGGTACCAGTCCCCTGCAAATTCAACTGTAAAAATGGACCAAATACTGGACAAGCTGGGCCACAGATTCATCTTGACCCCTTCCCTAGGCCAAGGAGTGAGATCTGTGGTGTGTTCAGTACCACGCTGATCTAGCAAACCATGAAGTGTAACACACAGGGAGGAGGGGATGTTCTACTGATAGCACCAGCATGAATATAGTAGTTATAACACTTAATGCAGACCAGTAATAGTTCTGAACTGCTTCCTGTTATATTATGCTATGATCCTTGGTGTCTTCTGCAATAACATCAACTTGCCTTATGAGTAAAGTTGAGCAACATGACAGCTTCTCCTACTACTGGGTTTTCTTCTCCCTGCATCCATTATCACTGTATTCATTTCCTTGGCAAATGTATTCCTTGGCCTGATGAAATGTCTAGCTTTGTGAACTTGCCATATGCCTAATAAGAAAGAGTTCCCAAAGATATTTCCATGTACTTGCTGCCTCTCGGAATTAATGTATAGGGTCTACCTATGGGGTCTTCTTCAGGCCACGTGGAATATACATAGTAAATGCTGGCAGCTCTGGGGAAAGGACTTACAGGACAATAAAGGGAAAGGCCATCCTGTGGGCTTAGTTAATGCCCAGGGAAGAGTTACAAACCTGCTGGGTGCCCGAGGGTATAGAGTACAATCAAAATCTGGGATTATCTGCCTGCTCCTCCTCCCCATGTCCCTTCATCAGCTTCTATTCTGCTCTCACATTCTGAATCTCAGCCCTAAAAAGTTCACTGCTGTCAAATCTGGTTTTGGAAACCAAACCAACCTCTTGCTCTAGATACCACAGGTATATTTATTGTTCTTTACCACTCTGTCCAAACGCATCCATAACAATGTCAAATCAGCCCCAAGCACAATACGTTCCTACTGATGCTGCAGAGCCTTCCAGAGCACCTCTGAGGATACAGCTCAGGGAAGGGTGGGGAGCTTGGAGCTCTGCCTTTGATAGGCAGGCACTGAAAGGACATGCCCCTGCAGCAAAATCAGGCAAAAGTTAATCATTTACCATTTGCTTTCCCATCTCGTTTTCATTTTGTTCAAGTGGCTTGTGAGAAAAGTACAAAAACCCCATGAAGTATAGTGCCCTTGGTTAAGAGTTTTCCTTAGGATCATTCTGGTCATTCCTACTGAAGTCCTACGAGTAACCGGCTCCTGGAGGTTACTGGCCGGATTTCCAGGTCAGGGTGCCGATATGGTTGCCCCAGAACTCTGAAGGTTACAAAAGGGCATGAGAGGTCCACACATCACCTATTTTTTTCCTTCCTGTTTTTGATGCCCAGCTGATTTGAAAGCAGACCACTGTGACCCATAGGAGGCCATAGGAGGACGAGGCCTCCAAGCCAGACTTTGAACTGATGTTCATGTGAAGTACAAAGGTGCTGACTGCAGCCGCAGCCAGAAAGCACACATGTGCATCTCTCCTGATTAGAGCTGAGGTTCCAAGGCCAGGTGTGGAGGCCAAATCCATAACCCCCTATTTCCACCATATGAAATCTAGATGATAGGAAGCCTTAGGAGCAATGTTATCTCCATGCTCAGAATCTGAAAACATTTAGGTGAAGAACTAAAAGAAATTAGTTATTACAATTAGAATTTGAATAAAACTTGGAAATATAATCCTTAAAAGTTGTGTCATCATCAGATCTCATCCACACCACAACACTGCCAATGGCCTAAAGGGCCTGGGAAATAACTCTGTGGCCCCCTGGATTTTCTGAGTTTATCTTCAAAGCTGCTCTAATCTCTTCTAAATATCAGGGAAGAGTCTTGCCAAGCAGCCAAACACTCACTTTAATCATTTTCAGGCAGGGAAAAAAAAAATGTTCGGGTTATAAATAAAAAGCCTAACTCACTGAGATGGAGTCTACATCTCTATTCCACTTCTCTTCCATACGCTCATTGAAACCACAGCTGAGGTGGAGCAACCCAATCAACAACTTTAAGTGACTTTTCAATCTACCTGAAATAGATAATCCTATTGAAATCATCTCAAATGGTGTAGATGTAACCTTAGTCCTAGACCCTTCTCAGTGAACATTAAAGGAATGCAAAATAGAATCACCACTTTGGAAAATGATTCCACAGTTACTCATAAGAATAAGCCTATACCTGTCATTCAACACAGCAATCTCAGGCTTAGGTATTTATGAAAGAGAAATGAAAACACATGTTGACACAAAAAAATGGTATGTGAATATTTATAGTGAAGTTATGCATAATGACCCAAATCTGGAAACAACCCAAATGTCCTTCAACTGTTTAAGACATAAATGTAATACATCCCACAGTGGAATACTACTCAGCAACCAAAAGGAACTAATCACTGGTCATGCAACAACACAGATGGATCTCAAGTGCATTATGCTTTGTGAAAAAAAACAGACTCAAAAGGCTACATACCATATGGATTCCATTTCTATATATCCTGGAAAAGTCAAACTGATCAGTAGTGGCCAGGGGTTGGGGGTGGAAGGAAGAGTTGATTTCAAAAGGGCATGAGAGGATTTTTGGGAGTGATGGCACCATTCTATATCTTCATCGTGGTGGTAGTTGCACAACTGTAAGCATTTATTAAAATATTACTGCATATGAAGAAGTGATTTTTACTGTATGTGAATTATACCTCAATAAACCCAACTTGAAAACAAAATCTCAGTGTAAAATACTCAGTGATTAAGACAGGCAGACTTCAAAACAGCTGAATACCTTCCCACCTACATTCAGATCTGGAGGCCTTCTTCCAAACTGTGTCTGGTAGCGCTCAGAAGCCAGGCACTCAGTTAATCTTGGGCACACAGTTTAAATGAAGCACCAGTACATAAATCAACACAGCCTGTGCACCAGCATGCTACTGCACATGGGGTGACTCATTCAGGATGTTTTCAAGCTTGTTCTTCATAGAGAGCATCTGACATTCTGACATGAAGGTGCAATTTATTTTTTGGGTGCTGGATATATTCCCACTTTGCCTTGAGTCTAACTGCCTGGATGTCACCACTTTCACAGTCACTGGGGTCAAGAAATTATTTCAGACTGAGAATTCAAGACTGTCCTGTGTTGGTGTTTTCTATAAATGGAGAAATAAGTGATGATGTAAATGAGTGAATGAAGCAATCTTTATTACTCCAACTGGACATAACACACAGAAAAAGGACTCTCCTAAATTTAGTGATATTCTTATAGATTGTTGGTACAGAACTACTGTTAGCAGAAAATATTCATATCCTGGACAGCCAAAGGTTTTTGTTTCACTGTCCACTGAATGCCATGACCACAACATACTGTGTCCACTTTGAATGGCTGTGATTTGAAACAAGGTTCTGTTTCTCCCCATCCTTCTCCCAATAAAAACATTTACTGAGAATCCACTATATGGAAGTATATGCTAAGGACAGATGGACAGAGAAACTCAAAGACCCAGCCTTTGCAGCCTACTACAGTTACTGCAGTGGAAGGCAGAGTGTGATGTGTGATAAACAAAGGCATAAATACAGTGCTAAGGCAGCAAGGGGGAGGGGACATTGAAACAATCTGGAAAGGTGGAATTTAAGCTGGGCCCTCTGAAGGATGAAGGTGAAAGACAGCAGACCTTACAGGGTGAGGAACAACTTTGCATAAAGGGCCTTGTGGGTGCAGATTTGTTTAAATTTGCAGATTGTTATCATCAGCTGGCATCTAAAGCCTGAAAACCATGAGTATTTACATTTCTTTTTGGAATTTCAGCATCTTCAGGCCTCAGGAGTTTCACTGTTCCTATTCTCTCATACACTACAGCTTCACACATTTAAGTTATCCACTTGTCCATAGAGGCATTCAGTGGGGACCCTGGTTTAAGCAGACTGAGTTATGAAGAGTTGAGTACAAAAACAACAGGAAAGAGGGAGGAGGGCATGCTGGTGGCAATTTCAAGGGGGGTTAGAGCACTTTCCCTTCCCTAGCTGGGGATGGATCCAGGATCTTAAATCCCAACAGCGAGAGGTATTGGCAAAAAACACTATAACGAATGCAGGAGAACCTTCACTGTAACACTGCCATTACTAATAAGAAAACGGAAGTCATCCAAATGTTCATCAACAGGGAACTGTTTTATTTACACAGTGGGATAGTACAGAGCCAGTAAGAAAAAAAGAAAAACAGTGTGAGATGATAGAAAGATATCTAGGATAAGTTACTTAATTACTCAAAAATAAGGGTGCACAAGAGTATGTATAATAGGTTTCCATTTATATTTGAATATTCATACAAACTTCTAGGATACATAAAAATTGTTAACACTGGTTACACCTGGAGAGCAAAAAATGAGGGTAGGAGAAAGAAAAACATTCATTTTTCATTGTATACCCTTCTGCAACTGAGTTTATTTTTAACCACCAGTGCATACGATGATGATGCCGTTGATGCTGATGATCACATAAAGTCATACAGAATACTTATAATACTTCCTGGGGCTGACCTGCAATTTAGTATAAGGACCAGTGGCTAAAGTTTGTAACAGGGCCCGTCAGGACTAGAAGTTCAACTTAACAACAATTAAACAGTTCAATTAAAGAAGTGGCTAATGGACATGTTATTGTCCCAATCCTTGAGCAGCTAACCGTAGAGTTCAGTGGCAAGTTGAGACAAAGAGAAAGACAACAGACATGATGTGAATGTATGGGAAAGCCATTCAGAGACGACTTCCCAGTGGAGACAAAGACTAGGGTTTGGGTTAGTGAAGTAGAAGCAGCACAGAAAGAGAAACAATGAGAAAACCAAACTGTATGATGAGCCCTTTACTTGACAAACAGATATTTGCCTTTCTTAATTCTGGTTCAGATCCAGTTAATACTGGAAGGAAGAAAGAATCCCCAAATCAGAAAATCCCAACCACTCTCAGTCACCAAGAGAATACCTTTTCATGCAAGGCTTTAAAGACTGAAGCTACTTGGACCAAGACCCAGCGACTAGACTTAATAATGGGAGAACACTACTAAGGAATCTCCTCCCCCACCACGCCATGTGTGCCTGAGTGTGTACACGTGCACTTTAAAACAAATTTTGAGCTCCTTTTCTGTGTCAGAGGTAAAAGGCTTTACCACATATTTGAAAAATGTTTAATTAAAGCAGCCAGCCTCCCTTTAAAAGACCGTTCATTGTCAATGTATTTGCTTAGTGCTCTATGTTAAAAACCTTCTTGAGAAATTCTGTCCTCTTTTTCAAGGGTGGGGAAGTGAGTAAAAAGAGGAGAATCTCCTCCCTAATCCGTAGGCCTGCTATTACTCACCATTGCTGTTACCCCAAAGTGGAAGGGCCAGGGCCTCGGAGTAGTCTTTCCTATAGATTAAGATCCTTATTCTAATAGAAACAATAACGTATTCAGTTTATTTTTAAACCCAAGATGACTGGATACCTTATTTTTTGGTAGGATTATCCTTTTTTCATACCTCCTCCATCTCTCGAGAAATTACATTAGATCAGTAATAATTCTCTGTGTCCATTTAATACATCTGTTCAATCTAGGCTTTACTGCTACCATTCTTGGGGAATTAACCAATTATGCTAACATATCAATATAGTGAAAAAACACAGTTATTTTAGAAAATTATCATAAATAATTAGCTGATTATTTATCACTGGAAAGAAAACATTGAAGCACTTTTATCAGAGAAACCCATTGGAAACTATTGACTATTTAAGAACAACTAAGGAAATACTAAGAGAAAAAAAAAGAGTATTAGCCTATTTCTAAAAACTTCTGGCTGGCATCATAAAACAATCTCTTCAATGGCAGGAAATAATTTATCTCACAACACAGGAAATCTTAGGTCTTGGTAGAATGTTTTTTCTTTTACTTTGTGGTAGTTAGGAAGTTTCACATACAAGGGATGGGGGCATCATGGAGGCAGAAAAGCAGCAGCTTCCAAGTGGTCCACGTGGTGGCTGTTATCTGTATAAGCAGGGGTCAGCCCTGCATAAGCATGTTACCTGTACGGCCCAGCTGCTGATCAGAAAAGGCAAAGTGCTGATTTACGGTGGCCCAGAATTCTGTCCTGGTGGCTAGGAATAAAGCACAGAGTTCTGTTTCCTTTTCAAGTCCCTCCTCGGCCTTCCCCAGCTTGGGAGAACGTGCTCCAGCTTGACCAGGGGTGAAACCAGAGCAGCTACACTAGATGAGCACATGGCCGCATGCAAACGTGATTTCTTGACAAGCCCAGTGCAAACACTCAGCATTCCAGGGCTGAGGCCACACACAGAAGCCATCAGGTGGTAATGGCCACAAATGTACTTTCTTACACTGGAGAGAAGAGGATGAGAGATGAGGTGGGGAAAGTCAAGAACAAGGTGGGGAGGAGAGTGCCTCATAAATGCTTTAAAATTCATGCCGGGCCAGCATTTAAACAAAAGTCTCATTTGTTCCCCTGCTCCACTCCCTCCATGTCAATCCCCCAAAACAAATCGAAAAGCTGTAAAGATTTATGGTAAAAGAACAAATACCAAAATATTTGTGGATGTTATCTAAAAAGGCCCCAAACTGATGGACTAAAGTAAAAAACTAACAATTGGAAGATAAATTGCCACATGCCACAAGACATCAGAAGGAAAATGCACGTGCCAAAAAAACAAGAGAGGCTCCCAGAAAGTTCCCTCTCAGCGACCCTTCTCAAGGATAACTAGCACACTGAGCTTCTCACATGATTGTTTTTCAGGTCTGTCTCCCAAAGAATCCCTCAGTGAATACCCAAGTCAGCGAAACAACAGGAATTTTTATATTGATCCTCTAACACTGGCAGGTCTGTGAGCTATAGACCTCAGTAGGGATAAACACATAAAATATTGCCAATAGATGATGCAGAAAATAGGTCCATTTTCTTCCTTCCTCCAGATGACAGATTTCTTTCCCCCTTACCCATTGCCCATTTTTATGTGTTCAGATCACCTTTCAGTGAGCTCATTAGAGCCAGCCAGCCCAGTGCAACCTTGTGGGCAGCCTGCACACTGGGGACATGGAGTTTATTTACAGGGCACAGTCCTGGGTGACTTGACCTGCATCGCAGGCCTCAAAGCCCAACTTCCATGCTTATTCTTCCAGGCTATCCTCTCACTGGCTTTTAGGTTGACTCTCGTTGTTCTACTTCCAGGTGTAAATTTACCTCACCACCGTTACAGTTTCTGCTCATCCAGTTACCTCTCTGTGTCTTCCAGCTGATTCAGCCCCCTGGTCGCCTGGCACTTGGCCACTGCAAAGGACAACACTTCCTCTCAAAGAGATACATACTTTCAAAACATGCTATTTGTTTCCAGATTGTCAATTTCTCTATAAATCAAATACACGAACTTTTTTGTTCAACAAATATACCAAACACCTTTTACTGAAAGACTGTGCTGAAGACACTGCCTTTACCCTCAAAGAACTTACCCATTACTAATGCGCTACGCTGAGTAGAAAATACTATCAAATGTCTTAAGGGCGGTGGGGGATGGGTGAAATATGAGAAGAGGGAAAAATTAGGGAATGGTTGATATTTTGATCTGGGTGATCACATATGAGAGTATTCACATATCAAAATGCATTGAGCTGTACCCTAAGATTTGTGTACTTTACTGTATGTACCTCAATTAAAAAAAAAAGAATAACAATGTCTTAGGGTCATTTTAAACTTTATAGTTCTCCAAGGGCTATTACATATATTTTAATAATAATTATCTTATGTAAAATACTAGTAAATTGAAAGAGAGCCTTTACCCCATTTAACATTTATCTGTGCTATCTCTATTCCCCTCCCCTATGGCATACCTCCCTCATAAAAAAATTTCTCCCTCTCCCAAAAATTTAGCAGGCATCATGCTTCCATTCCATTCTTCACCCCATATATTCAACTCTTTATTAAGTCTGTTCTGCCACCTTGAAATGGTACACCTCTCTTCATCTCCACTGCTATCACCTTACCAAAGCCATCATTAGATCTTACCTGAATTACCACAGTAACCTCCTAATTAGTTGCCTTGCCTCCACTTTTGGCCATGTGCAATCTGTTCTCCAGGCAACGGCCAGTGGTCAGGTTGCCTAGAGCATGCAAGTCAGTTGTGGTGAATTTGGTCCCAACAACTTTTATTAGGCTTAGAACATTGCGCAGTGAAATAGCATGCAGGAGGATGAGGAGACACTTGGATTTGGAAGGGCCAGGGACTTCATAGCATCACTGTTCTTTGAAAATGCAAGAATGAATAACTTTATATAAGGCTCAAGGAAGACAGCTGTAATCACTTGGACGCATGCCACTTGGAGACAACTACAGAATGGATGCTGCACATAGTGACACATTCCAGGGGGTATGGAATGAGACACAGAGGAAGGCTGAGGATGAACGGAGTACACTTTGTAGAGAATGACATGGTGTAAAAGGATTTGAAGAATGAAGCTGGGAAACCAGTGAGAGCCAACCACAAGGAAGACGTTAGCCCCATCACGAATGATGACACCAGTTAAGAATTCCATCCACACACAGCAAGGCCTTGACAGGAAAAGGTCTTGCATTATCTCAGCCCTGATACCATTTGTCTGGTGACTATCAGAAGACTGAGCAACAGAAATGAGGGTCATATTTAAAATGCTTATTGTTTTTCACATTACTTCCCCACTGCTTATTTGCAGGCCCTATATACAACTGGCATAGTTTTGTGACTGTCAAAGATGTACCGCCTGTCACTATCCTAAGTGGCTCTTTCATAGCAAATTGTAAGGCGAGATTTCTGGAGGGGTGGCCTGTGGGTAAAATTGTGATATTCCCAGAATATCTCACCTGGCTTTAGTATATCTGCATATCAATAGGCATTCACAGGTGGAAAGAAGTATGGCTTTAGTGCATTTACATCATTCCTCAGGGGTGGACAGTTCATCTCCATATCAGTGGGTAATTACCTGGGCAGTGGAGGGCTAATCTGTACCTGAGAGGTAAGGGGGAAGGCCAGTTTTGCTTCTGCTGGAGCAGGAAAGAGAGAAGGCCCTGGACTGCTGTTTGTGAGCAATAAACAGATTTTAAACTTTATTTCTCCCTTTGACTGATTTCGGTTTTTAGAGGTATTTTGCCCTGGGATTTCCTTTCCTCAGACTTACACATGGAAAATAAACTCATGTTGCATTTGGATGGGCAGAGAAACTTTCATGTATAAAAGATCTAAAGGGAAGAGATGGGCACAGAGATGGTGGAAAGCAACTTCACCAGCCCCAAACTGGAGTAAACTGTTACTATGCTTAGGGTTGGTTGGTTTGTTTTCTGTGCTGATTTAAAAGTGGTTAGGTATTTTTGCATTCTAGTGCTGCACTAACAGTAAGATCACCAAATCAGAGTGGAAGCTGTCAACAGCCCATTTTCCAGAGCCTGGGCAACTGTGCCCTTAGGTGAAACATCACCACAGAACGTTTAGAAAGTGGTGGGGCCTATTAGCATCCCTTTGGCATTTTGAACACACACAGAATCCAACCCTTTCTCGGATCACATCTCAGGGTGGGTGAGCCACTTGCTACAAGCCCAGTTCCTTTCATAAATCAGAGGTTACTGGGGGAATTAATTTCTACTGAGCCAGTACTTAGCTATTACTACAATGGAGAATGCTGGCAGGAGTTACTGCCTGGAGGGAGCGATCGATAACCAGAGCAGAGGCAAGAAGGCAGAGCATAGACTGCCAGCTCCACTGGATTGAGCAACTTCAGGACATTCTGTCCTGTCTCTTTAGTCCCAGAACCTTGCAGGTGCCCAGCACTTACTAAATGCTTATTGAGCTGAACTTACACTTGTAAAAAAGAAAAAGAAAAAAGCCCAGGGGTAGAAGCTTGGCGAGTGGGGCAGGAAGGAAACTAGAAAAATACGGGTTTGAATGTAGTAAAGGAGTAAATAACTCTGGTGGGAAATGAGTGGAGAGAAAAAAGTTACAGAAATGTACAAGAAGTGAAAGGAGAACCAAATGTTAAAAGAGGATTGTACAGAAAATCCCATTCATGCACAGGTGCGTGCGCACGCATACTGCAGGTGTGCGCGCACGTGCACGCAGCCGGATCAACAGCAATGGGGAGCTGGAAATCTCCAGAAGGATGGAAGGGCAGGAGAGGGGGAGGCGCCCTGTTTGGTTTAGCCCCTGCTCCCACGACAGAGGGGCGCTGAGGGAGGCTGAGGTGCTGTGAACACCGGCTGGAAGCAGCACCCAGGGCTGAAGCACTTCCGTGGACAATGCAGCCACGACCCCCACCGTGCGTCCACTGTTCCGCAGGAACACAAGAGATGAGCCCTCTTCACTAATTTCGAAGGATATCCCTTCTAGTCCCATTTTCTAATATAAACCAAAATTTACCTGACAATCTATCTTGTTTTTATCACCTATATATAGCAGTGAACGAGCTGCTCTCTATAAATAGGTTTGCAAAACTGGGCTGTGCCTTTTGCAAACATTAAAGTGGAAATGGCCCCGACCCAGATCAATATTGGTTGCCTATTTCCCTGTTCCCTGCCCTGTTTATTTTTAGCCCCTACGAGCTACAAAGAGCCTCATATCTGTTGGAAAACTCTATATCATTTTTAAGAATATTACAAACTAATAACCGAGGTAGAAAACAAAATTTCACATTTACTTTATTCTTATCATTCCTTTTTTTTTAAAATAGGAATAAATCCAGACTCGGCAGGAATTTGTTGTACTACCTCATTATATAGTTTCAGGCCTTTGGGGAAGGAGATCATGAAGCTTATGAAATTCCATACCTCCTTTATTACTGTTTTTTGCCATTTGCCAATTTATCTGAGAGTTCAGTTCTCTATTCCACAGGCAAAGAAGTGCATGTTAGTGTATGTAAACCCAAAGAGCGAGCTTTGGGTGGCTTAGAAATAGGAAAGAGTATGACCCCCTCCCGTCTCTCCCTTTACTGGCACATCATCATTTAGCACATGAAGGAAACAGAGCTGGAAACCCCAGTGAGGAGCACACTGGGGTTCAGCAATATAAATGGGGCATTAGGAAAAGCACTGGAAGCAGAAGCAAGTAATCAGGACTTGGTTCTCTACAAGGGCTGCCTTACCCATCTCTGCATTTTCTGTGGAGTTCAGCATAAAGCCCTCACACAGCTAGTGTCGTTTATTGCTGGTCAAATACACAAGTTTCTCCTAAACACAAATGGTATTGTGATTATTTGTTACACGCTGGAGTCCCCAGTTAACTTGTGAATTCTTTAGGAGCCCAGATATAGCTCCCTTCTCATGTTGCATCCCCAGCAGCCAGACCAAAGCCAGAGTGATGTGTGCTCAGAAGGTCTTGTTGGAAGTTCAGATGATGTCACTGTGTGACCCTGGGTAAGTCACATGACTCCTTAGGGCATTCATGTCCTCATCCACGAATGGAATCTTGGGTGTTTAATGGAATCTATGACAACAGCCATCAGGGGCATGTGATGGCCCTAAAATTCTGGGCAAAATTTTATTTGGCAGAATTGTATGTAGGTGTAATTTTTCTGAGATGAGGGTACATTATCTTTTATTGTCTCAAGGAATCTGTGATTGCTCCCTACTCCCAAAAGTTTAAGAATCTTTAGCTAGGAGTAACAGTCTCCAAAATTACTGGATTATGAATCCCAAAACTAAAACTTTTGAATGTGCATGCCATCTCATGTACTCGATATGTAGAATGTACTACATTAGGTAAAGCAAACATCAAAATGATAGAAGTATATGGTAAATATGAAAGAAATATTTTTAATTTATCTTTAATTATATCTAAGAATACAAACCTTTTTTCTTACTAAATCATTTTATCAAGAGCAATGAACAAATATGCTTCATGTTTGAAAATCTGCATTTAATTTTTCAAGATATATTAATTTGAAGGTCTAGTTGTAAGTTCTATTTATTTAACATAGCTCAGTTTTAATGGCTGTCAAGTTTTAAGAAATAAAATTACACAAAATGTAAACATTTCCAAGCATTGGTTTTCACAACCTTCTATCATGAGTTTTTTTTTAATTCAGTTATTTTCTTACTCTTAAAATGACACCTTTATCTTTTTTTAAAATTGAAGTATCATTGATACACAATCTTATATTGGTTTCAAGTACACAATACATTACCCATATTATTAAATCCTCACCCCCCACTAGTGTAGTTGCTATCTGTCAACCTAAGAAGACGTTACAGAATCATTGGCTGTATTCTCCATGCTGTGCTACCGTCCCGGTGACCAACTTATATTACGATTGAGAATTTTTGTGCCGTTTTATCCCCCTCTCCCACCCCAGCTACCCACCCCAACCCCTCCCACATGATAACCACCAGTCACTTCTTAGTGTAAATGACAACTTTATCTCGAAAGGACAAATTATGCTTTTAAAAAAAAATGACCTCTAGGTAGCATAGTACTGAACTTACTGATTATCACAGAAATGGTTAACAAAATATGGAACCTTTTCCTTGTCACAAAAAGAAGAATGAATATAACTTACCTGTAAGTTTGACAACTCAATTATTTTTCAACAAGATAACAAGCAAACCTCTGTGAGGTACAAGAGATTTTCATGGTTCCTTCTCAGCTTAATGAAAATATTGTATGGCTTCTACTACACTGCATGTAGAAGTTTAGTTTTTATAAAATTAACTACAGAGTAACATCCTGAAGCATTTTGCCTGTCTCTGGCTTCAGCATCTTGGCTGCACTAGCTGGATTATGAATGGTGCTGTGGATGAATTTATCTCTTGTAACCTTATCCTAGAATCCTTCTCTAAGAAACAGCTGCTTCTCAAGAGGAAAACACTACTCTGTCATTTTCACAAAACATTTTCACAAAGATTGTGAATGAATCTCATCCAGTGGTGGCTCACCAAAAAGAAGAAGTGTATTTCATTGGTGAAACTGAAATGAACAAATTCAACAGAGTAGACGTAACATCTTAAAATGTAAAGCTAGTCTTTTGTCCTCCATGACTTGTTTGGCAGAAACAGCATTTGTTTCTTTAAGGTTTCAGTAGTATCTTCAATAATACTTTCAACAGCATGTTCTGACAAAGAAATTCATTTTAGATAGTTTTTAACATATTATCAGGTCTTATATTAGGAGGAAGAAAAGCATTTCCTATATTTTTACTTTTGCATACAAGTAAAAAGCTTCAAAAGAGGCTTCAAGACTCCATTTAGTTTAGTGAAATTTTATAAAAATTTTGTAAAGATTAGTGAATTTAAACACTGGTTTTTAATTGCAGAGGTTACTCTCCATGTTTTTCTAATCATGGTACCTTCCTATTATCATTAAAAATTTCTCAAGGCAAAGTATACACTTCCTTCTAATATGTCCATTCTTAATAGCAGTAGATGTAAATTTGTATTTCAGTTAGTCATCTCTACAGTTGCCAGATTTGGGGGCTAACTCCTGACTGGAATTGATAGTATTGTTACTGTTTTTAACTCATAGCTTGGCTAACAAATAGCTTGTTCTAGGATGAAGTGTTAGCTCCTCCATTTCTCAATTGTTCCTTGAGCTTGCTTGCGCAATAGTGATATCTTCAATACATATTTTGTTTTAGTTTTTGCCAGAATCTTTTTAAGCTACCTGCCTTGTTTTTTGTTGAGGGTAGTTTAATCAAGACTAATTATGCAAATTACTTTAACTGGACACGTACAAATACAATGCCACATTCTTGCAGACAAGTGAGGGGATCAGCTTCAACTTGTACATGTTGAGGGAACCTACTCCTCCTCCAGAACGTAGGGTCTTCGGATCTAAAGACCAAGGGTGGGTGAGAATGTCAATTTACATATATTAGCGAAACTTAATTTTCCTTATTTGGGGGCATATGAAAAGTGAATACAAGTTTTAAGTATTTTCTTCCCATGCCCCAGTAGTTTATCTTGCAAACTCCACTTTGGAAGCCCTGATTTAGGTAATCTCTAGTGCCATTTCCAACTAAAACATTAAAAATTAATGGATGTTTCTGCTAGAAGGGCACTGGCTCTCATTGTCTGACTGCTCAAAGAACTGGATAATCCCCAAATTTATGTAGCTCCAGAGAAACGTGCCACCCAAAAGCCCACTGATTGAGGAATGAAGGGGTTATCTGGGTGAGTTTTCTCCTGATCTCACCTTGAAGAGAGTTGGGTTGACTCTATCCAGAGGAACTGGTATGGTCAACAAGTCTGTCTCCCCATTAGACTATATTCACAGACCCCTCAAATGGGCTAGCAGTTTTCAGCCTCCATAAATATTAGGACATGTGATTGTGATGTGTTTCAAAGCAAAATTATTCAGCACACAAATTTCACTTGAAAGTCTTGACAGCTGCAAGTAGGAGGGATGTGCCAGGGGTCCTGTGTTTTCACGGTTGTTCTTCTGGACAGCTCTATTTTGTGTGGGAAGAAGAAACAAACCGTGTTCTATTATGTGGATGGGGAGAGCTTTCTAAATTTAGAGTCTTTTATCACCTGGATTATTTTCTTTGAACATGGTTTTCTACGTTTGCCAGGCTGAAGAGCAGGAGCTCAGGAAGTCCAATGTGCGCAACCACAGCAGGTGGTAACACAGTCACACGCCAGGCAGTGGGCCAGACAACCAGTCCAGTGACCAAGGCCTATTTTCAGAGTTTGAAAGAGCAGTCATAACATCTGGGAGAAATTAGTCATATAGCAGCAAGACCTGGTTACCCTGTAAGTAAAATCTCTTAAGGCACTAACTTAAAACGACATGTGTGGGTTTTAAAATAAAGATATGACCAGAAGATGATCTCCAGAATTTGTCCAGGCTTTCTCCGTGAAAACTAGCTTCTCTCATGTTTTTTGAGAACTCCTCTAAGAAGCAGATTCAGATCCTTTCAGAGGTCAGCCACTCACACAACCAGTCTTTCACAAAAGCTAAGAGTAATTCACCCTTAGGAAAAGCAACTTGATTGGCTATGTCTGTGTTTGAGGAAGGGAAGGTGTAGAGAATGTCAATGCCATTCAGTATTTGTCTTCAGAAAAACGTTTTGTTAACAAAAAGGAAGACCACAGGAAAAATAATCCAATCTAGGTTGTCTTCTATATTTTAGAGATTCTACCAACATTATCATTAGAAAGACTAAAGGTAATGGAGGTTAAAATTAAACTGTATCTCAGTTAAAATTATAAAACCCTTCTCATTAGACCTTTTAGAAAGTGACAAGACAGCTCTTCTAAATGAAGTTTTCATTTGTGCTACTCCCTTGCACACAGGTTTATAAGCACTGGTATTGTATTTCCTATATGAAGGGACAGAGGTTGTAACTGTCTGACTCCTGACTGGGTTCCGGTTACATGTTTGCATACTGGATTCCCTTTCTTTATTTTCCTATGAAACCAGACCCTCCATACCCACCAATCCCAACCACCTCACCCCACCCTCACCCCCCAAAAAGTCTTTCTGCTTCTTGCATTAAAGTAGGAAACCTGGTTACTCTTGCTTGAAATTTGTGATCAACTTGCATTTGAGCTCTTCCATGCAGCACGGGTAAAAGAAACAGCCAAAATAGGAACTTAAGCAGCCAAGTAGTAACCTGGTGAATATTGTCCTTACAATTGGAAGTTACCAACTAGAAAAATTTACATCTTTCTCCTTACAGGAGGGAGAAAAAAACAGTATTGAAAGATGAATAGAACAGCATAGTGTTAACACTGGAACAAGTCCATAGAAAGGATCCAGTTTTCTATTCCTTTCCCACAAGGGGAACATAAGGCCTAGAGAGGAGCCTGGTGACTCACTCTACACATACCTCTAGTCAGAGGCCGGGCCAGGAACTGGCTCATGGTTCTGACTGTAGTGGAAGCAGAATGGGGGACCTGGCCATCTGGTCACTGACAGTGACATCAAAGAGAAATCTCATAGCAGTAACTAAAATCAGATAACTAATTTCATTGGGTGGAAAGGAGTTCCACAAGGCACATAAAGATTTAGATATTTATTAGCTATTCCTACATTTTTGAAACTAGAAATGGGGCTTTTCACAGGTTTTCAAAGCAATAATCTATTTCAGACACCCAAGAATATTTTCCAGGATGTTCCCATCAACCTCTGTCAACTGATCTTCTGTGACAGAGGCCTCAAAAACGAGCTAACTGGAGCTGACCACCAGCTTGCTTCATCATGCACGAGAACCAGGCACACACAATGGCACAATCAGGCCCAATGACCACATCACTTGTGTTCTCTCCCATCAGAAGCCAGCACCTCTTCCTGCTAATTGGAAACCATTCCCAGAATTTTCATTCCAGAGGGATGTGAGGGAGAATGTGCTTTCCACACCTTTTCCAGCACGCCATTTCTGGATCAGGGATAGAAATCTATCTAGGCTCTGTGTTCAATGTGGAGAAGCAGTAAGGACAAAAAATGCTGTCAAAATGCTTTTTCCATCAAGCTTCCACACCACTCATCTCCCCTCCTGAAAGCTATAACCTGCACTAAATAATCCTAGTTCAAAATAGAATGTTTTAATCTGCATTAATGACCTTTGAAAACATGAGCCTAGGAAGGCCTCTGAGGTGCAAGCAATGAAACTACCAAAGCAGAGTACACAGAATCCATAAGCTGGGCACTTCTGTGAAGGACTCTGTGCTGGATGTGAGGAATACTCAGTGCTCTAACGACAGGTTCAAATTCAGTCTCGGCACGCCATCATCCACTCATCCAAATAATCGCCGGCTTTCTGGGCTTGTGCTCAACTGCTTAATCTAGCATGAGGAGATGGCTTCTCTCAGAATGCAGGGCTCCATCTTGGTCTAGCCCCCCAAAGTGAGTTATCATCTCTCATTGAGGCAGTTGCAGGAGAGCACTGCTTCTTTTCTTAGGCTTTTATTTAAAATAAAAAAGCCTTTTATTAAAAAATTAGAATATACAAATATAGGTACTTTCTGTGGTGAAAATTCCCACATATAACTATCAAATCTTCCTCATATTGCTCAAAAGAGGAAAGGAAAGGGAAACTGGATTCCCTAAAAATGTACTTTCTCCCATATCCCTACATCATCTCACTTTCAAATATGAAGATAAATGAGATTTTAAGATAATTCCTTTTTAACTGATTGCTTATTCCTTGTTAGTGGTTATCTGTAAATCTGTAGCTGTAACTGTTTATAGCTGCTTATTTCTACTTTTATACTTTGAGAACATAAAGGCTGCGATTTTAATTGGTATTCAGAGATCTGCCAATGTGCAAACCCAAGCAGTTCAATTATTTTTGCCCAACTGGGAAAGTGAGTTAATCAGAAACGAAGGGGAATGACAGCTTAAAAGGCTATCCTTCCTAATACTTTCAAATTGGGCTAAACTTAGTTATACCCTGTTGAGTCCTTCCACTTCTTACACTGAACAATGCAGCAAGCATGGCGAGACATATTGCTTGGACCTCTACTCTCAGCTGTGACATTTCCTTCTCATGTTCTACCATCAATAGTGACCTACTTGCTATATCATGTGATTTTTCCAACTGGGGGCTTTTGATGCTTACATATGGGAAACACAATTATTTTTATATTTAGCACAAAGCATAGTCTTGAAACATTTCAAATGATTTCCAGTTCAAGATAGCTACACTAATCTTATTTTGTGGTAATCTTTTTTTGCTTTGTCATTTAGAAACATACTAATAGTTATGACCCATTAAAAACAAAGCTTTCACTTTTTTCTGTTTTACAAAAGTAACCTGTGAAAATGCTACACTATGTCATTATCTAATAAATTGAAAACTAGCAGAAAGTGAAAGAATCATGTCCTAGTTATTTATCTTGTTGGAAGAAATGGACACAGATGAGTCTTGTTGAAAGTGACAGGAAACAACACTGCTGATATTATTTATGTTTGAAATCTTTGGACTATTGGAAATAACTTATTAATGATAAAAGAGTAGGCAAGAACTACACTCAGAAATGGAATAGAAGTGTACAAAAAAGACAGAGCCACAGGATTTGTTAAGTAAAACTACAAGCAAAACTAAAAGCTCACCAAAAAACAATGCATAACAGGATTTCAAATACCTAGCAAGAAAGATTTACAATGCAACAAAATAAGTCTGGAAGTAACTCAGGGAACTTGATTTACTAGGCAAAGTAAAACTGTCATAACATAGCTTTCAAAATTAAGAAGAAAGCCATCATTACAAACTTACGTAGGTGTGTATGTAACATAGCAAATGAGTGTTCAAAGTGTTAAGTGTTTTCTTGTTAGCTTTGATCCATATACCTTAAAGAAATGAACAAAGGGCCCAACACTCTAAGGAAGAATACTTGTTCCATGGCACTTGTGAGTAAGCAAATTCCCAACACTCAATGAAATCTCCAAAACAGACATCAAGAGTCTGCAATACACTTATTTAAGTGAATTTTCAAAACTCCATGACTACCAGCTCAAAAGCGGCTGCTTTTGTGAATCATAAAGGAACTTTCAAAGCAGAGTGTTCACACATGCAAACGCATGTTTTACTTTGCCTCTGTTAAGGAAGCCTCAGCGCCACCCCCGCCACCCCCCAAGTACTTGGGAAATATTCCAGCAATGTGTGTGTACCCTTTATGGATTCTTTCTCATTGCTACTGCTTTTGCTATACATTTTCTATAACCTCATGCTGTTTCCCACCCACAGAAAAAGAAAGAAAGAAAGCCTTTGTTTAGCCATAAAAGGGCCAATCTACTGTATATGAAAACCACCCCGTCAAAGGCAGTTTCTCAAGAGCTTACATAGCCCATGCACCTGTCTAACTTAAATCGCAATGATATGTTGACTCAGCCCTTTAATTACTCATCTCATTGTCACCTGGATCCTAATGGGCTCTTACCCTATTACCCAACCCAAATCTACCCAGATTATAAAGTGAGGAAGAAAGGAGCCCCCGCCAGGATATATAGGGAGAAGGTACAATGTGAACAACATCAAAACATTCTCATTCCTTTCTTCCCCCTTCAGTTTCTTCTCATTTATTTCTGATGCAAAACCAAAAACAATCTGCAAGAACTTGATTAAAAATTACTCTCAATTATAGATGCATTCTATTCATTATAAAATTCAGATCTGCTTTCAAAAGTCTGAAAGAGTATAGCTCAGAAGCACATTTCATAGTAAGCGACTCCAACAGGTTTTTGTGATAGTGGGAACCCCACAAATCTGAAAAGGCATGGGGGTTTAGACAGAAGTCTGCACAGAGGAGACACTGTAGCTTGTGAGGTCACCTGGGAGGAGATCCTGGGAAGAAGAGCAGGTAGGAGGGGAATGTGAAGTTGTTGTTGAAGTTGAAATGATGATTTATTTGGGTGAGTGATAAAGTCAACACTGCAAGCCTCAGAAAATAATGGCTCACAACATATTTGGTAAATGATACAGCAACCCACAGAACAGGGAAAGAAAAGACTCAATAAGCACGTACTTCAGTGTAGAAGACCCTGAGCTGAAAGCCTGGGAAAGGGACTTCAGAGGAGGCACTCTGCTTCATTACTGTGAATCCCCCCCAAATCAATATGGAAGGTAAAGCTATTTTTCAGTTTACACCTTCATAATTACCTCAGAATAATTAAGAACACAGTTCTAAGAATAAGTCATTTTAGTAGATATGTGAATTCAAATGAAAAATCATGTGTAAGCAGAGAAAATATTTTAAGTGGTTTACCACTGCAAGTTATTATGCAATTATAATTCTCCCAATTTACACTTTAGCTTCATATGTGTACCTTTATGCTTAAGGATTTATGCCCTAAAATAAAAATAAAAGGAGTTGGCATCCTTAAAACTATAATCAATATAAAAACTAAAGAGTATTACTCGAATTTTCCTCTTGTACTGAGCTCGCTTGAACTCTTATGGAATACTATTGTGGTAAGTCTATCTTTTCTCCAACGAACTTATATATCTGTATCTTATTTTACCCTCAAAGAGAATGAAAAGTGGTTTTGTTATTTTCAGACTTTATAGGAAAAAAAAAATCTAAGGGTTATGTACTCAGCTCAATGACAATCAGCATCCTACTTTATCCTAGTGGGACAGAAGGAGTTCATAACTTCGGAATGTTCATTCCTTCATTAACATATTCACTTGATTATTCATTCATTTTATAAAGACAGTCAGGATCTCTGCCCTCAAGGAGCTTATACTCTAGTAGGGGTAACAGACTAAAACAAGTAGCCAAATAGGTGAATTATATAAGAGTATGGCAACTACCACAATGGTAACAAAAATGGGGCAGAAAAAGAGAAGGGGTAGGGGGCAGTCCCCTGAATAGATTAGATAGGAAGGTCCCGGGAGGTGCCTGTGAAAAGGAGCCCTGAATGGAAGGAATGCAGCTATACAAACTGAGGATATGTAATCCAAGAGAGGGAGGAGCAAATGCAAAGGGTCAGAGGTGGGAATGAGAGTGGCCTATTAGACAAACAACAAGGAAGCTACTGTGGTTGGAAAACTAAATGAAAGCAAGAAGGTAAGTAATGAAGTCACAGAGATGAGAATTCACAGAGATCTGCAGGCCATCGTTGTCTTGTGACTGTCTTCCAAGGCAAAGGGAAGCCATGGAGAGCAGGGAAGGGACATGAGCAGATAAATCTGAGTCTAAATTCTAGTTTAACCACTCAGTAGCTACAGGACCTAAGCAAATTACTACCTCCTCTTCAATGCTAAATACCTAATTTATAAGAGGCCCTCAATAAATAATGGCCAGTTACAATCATAAGTAATTATTATGATTTAATGCTATGATATGTAAATAAAGTTAATATATAACCCTTTATCTTCAAATAGACCTATACTGCAAAATAATGTCAGAAATATAGAAGTATTGAGAAATAAGAAAATTATTCTAATTTCTTTTATTCAGCAAAGATCACATGCTTATAGAGTACAAATCGACATAAATTAGTGCATTCAAATTCATTACGGTTTATTGTGGTTCCAGTCAGAATAATTATCAATCTTGACACATTTCTCTGTTCTTAATTAGTCTGCATTGTGGCTTTTCTCTCCCTGTCAACTGAGCCTAGCCATTTTATGTCCAGAAATGTGTAGCAGTTCAGTGGTACTTACCAACCACACAGCAGCCATTGAGGGAATTTCAGAGTTACTTTCCAAGTTA
>JAVSCE010010403.1:0-52013 GCA_032199065.1 Smutsia gigantea
AACTTCTTTTTAAAAATTAGTTAAGTGCTTACATAGGATAGAAGGTTGTCTGGCAGAAGCAGGGAACCAAGATGGCAAAGAAGCCACAGAAACTATGGTTAAGACGGCGGGTGTGTGTGACGGCTTTTCCCAGAAACACTTAGGTTTGCGCTCCCCACAGCTCTCCAACGTGACCTGAGTCGCATGTGCATAGGAGCAGCCACCCCCCAGAAAGGCTGGTCTGTCAGCACAGCCCCTTGACTTACGGCCTCATGCCATGAATCTGCCTGTCTCCTGTCCCTGCCTCCCGACTAGCCACTCCCTCGAAGGCCCACGGAGCCACACACAAACAACTTGCCTGGGACCTAGAGAGACGATGAGGTCCGAAGTCCCCGCTGCTCCTCACTCATCTCCGTGAGCAGGCCGGTCCATCAGCTCTGAGTGTTCACCTGCCCACTGTGCTGCCAGCTTGGGGAGGCAGGCCAGGTTGGTGGCGCGCACCTCACAGTCTCCAGGCCGTTGTTTCCACAAGAGTGGGGTCAGCTGAGAGCCTTGTTACATGGCCGCTCAGTGTCTAGCTGTTAAGGCTGTGCCTCTAGTGGCCCGCTGTGTGCGTGCACATGACCGCTGGGCCTCCTGCTGCTCAGCCTGTACCTGACGCTTTTGCATCGGTGACACTAGTTTTTAATGGAATGGCAGGCTGCACAGAACCAAAACCTCTCTTAGAATGAAGCCCTCCTTCTTGTGAGCTTGGCAAATGGCTGTGTCCCCAGCCCTAGGACCACAGCCAGTCTCCAGACCCTGTCACTGTGAGATGGGGGCTTTCCTTTGTAGGAGAGCAGCACACATTTCCCGCCAGTCCCTCCTGGGACTCGCTGTGCGCACGGCGGCTGGTGGCCAGCTGGCTCCGGGATCACACTCGCCCTGGCTGCCCGCCCGGTGCTAGCCCGAGGACACCAGTGAGGTTCACATCCATCACATCTCGGAAGGGTTTCTGAGCAAGCCCTGTCGGCTCCCGCTGCAGCTCATGCATGGGGCGGGCTCCAGCCCCTGCAGACACCTCAATGTGCCTAAGAGCCGGCCTTTCCTGGGGCTGTTCTCCACGTCCACAGGATTCCCCCTTCAGGTCTGGATCCAGGCTGAGCGCTTCCCTGCTGTCAGTCAGACCCTTCCAGTGTCCCAGAAGGGTGTTCTGGTGGACCACTGGGTTCTGAGAATGAGTTCTGATTCCTGGCGCTGTTGAGCAAATAAAGAGTTGTGCATTTGCTCTGTGAAGTGAGTCTGTATTTGGGAGGCCTAGGTGCCACCTGCCTCCTGTGTCACCTACAGTGGTGGCCCCTGCTCGAAGGTGACATTGTGACCAAGGCAACTTGGCATCAAGCCACATGAGAATACAGCCTCTTGGTAGCTGCACACATTGTTGAAAACCCACCTACTTTGTTTCAGCTTCTCTTCTCCCTGGATTAGCTGCATACACACCATGGAGCCGAGACCTTGGGGGCTCTGAACAGAGGACCTCATCTCCAGCAGAGATTTTTAAGTGATTTTTTTTTAAATCAGTTTTATAATTTTAGGCTGTTGAGTGCAGCTGATGGTGTTTAATTTTCTTCCCATAAATTAATTTTGGAACCTTTGTTCTCAAATAATCTCATATTTTCAAATGTACTACAGTCAGCTTCCAACCTGCTGACACAGTGCAGGGGTGGGGAGAGCAAGAAAGACGTCCCCACTGCTGTTGCTCACAGTGGCCCCAGGGTGCAAGGGCCCAGATCCCCTGTCCCCATCTGAACAGCTCAGCAGGCCAGCAGAAGCAGGCCCACGCTAGGAGTACCAAGGGCCACAGACGACAGAGAGACCAGTGCTTCGCACACCTCTGGTCACGGTGCCAGCCCGTCACACATTTCTGTCTCCTTACTCCACTTGCTCATCACAGGCCACTCGCTGCTCACGCACAACGGCTGCCGTGACTGAATTCAACTAACAGTATTTTCAAAGCCAACACAGCACCTGGCTTGGCAGACAAGCGCAAGGCAGTGACACTCTGTTCCCGCCACGACATGGGCACAAGCAGCTGGGCCAAGGCAGGGTTCGGCGACTGCATCTCGGAGAGTCTAGCAGACACCACTTCAAGACCGAGGAGGTCTGATCACGACCAACCTCTCCCTGCTAGGTCCCCTCTGATTCAAAGAGTGCTCAAAAGTTACAGACCAAGGCATAGGGACCCCTGAGAAGCCTAAGATGACCAGCGCCTTCAGCAAAATTAAATAATCACTCTTTATTCAAAATAAATAAGCCCTCTTACTTATAGGAAATATGAAAGTAAACCTTTATCCTCCTGGCCTCTAAGGCAGAAACCACATACTGATTTACAAAAGAGAAGATACATAGATTATCAAAGCTGACATTCAAGAACTTCCATATATACTGTTTCTTTGAAAAATAAAGAGAAAAAGAAGTAATTCATGTCACTGAATCACAGATTAGGAACCAATTTTCCTTCTGAGGCTCATTTTAGCAAACCCTCCCAGATCCCCATGCCTTCCAGCTGAAAAGCCAGGTCCTGAGAAAGGGCCAGCCAGGACCCCTGCCACACCCAGCCAGTGGCTTCTGCAGGGCTGTGTGGGGTCCCCGCCACGGGGGCACAGCAGCCACACCCCACGTGTGCCAGTCTTTCCACGAAGCACCCTGGCCCAGCTGCTCCGCAGCAGAGATCTCCGAGGACCAGGTTTCCAGTGTTTTCCAGACCTGATGCTCTCAGAGAGCCAGGGCTGCCTCCGGAGGCTCTGCGGCAAAGAGGGCCGGCACGCCTATGTGCCGCGCAAGGACCCGTGGCTCTGGGCACCCACACATGCTGCTTGATGTCCCAATAGTCACACTGAACACGTTAGGTCAGCAAAGAGCTGAGAAAAGGCCTCCAAGTCTTTCGGACTCCCCCTCCTTACCCCAAACACACAAACACACCAGAGCACTCTTCTCATAAATTCAAGTTCATCATCTGAGAGGTTGATGCTGCCAGCGATTCCTCCAGCTCCAGGACACACCGACTGTAAGCTTCCAGAGGCTTCCCCCAGATATCACCTGGAAATGAGAAAGTAGCACAGCTGACGCACAGGCAGGATCAGTCAGGATAGACTTTCCTGAAGGCATGCTGCCCCGCGACTCAGTGCCTAGGATGGGGCCCGGCCAGACTCAGCCCAGCCAAGTGAGCAGCAGCGGCCACACGAGGGCACGACTTCCCGCCAGCCACACGCTCTCCTCAAGGTGCCCCTCTGGCTGAGTCGGACCTGAGGTCTGTCTGAGCTACTGACTGATAGGCCCTCAAAGCCTGAGACCAGCTCTTGGTTGGCAGCCGGACACTCAGCGCGACTCCACACCCTCCCCAGCACTCACTGTGGGGAGGCTTTTCTGCTCCAGCCGAAGCTGGGGGGCCGCCTTCCACAGGGCAGCCAGGGTCTCGTGCGCGTGGGCTGGCGGGTCCCAGGGGCCCAGGCTCCCCCGCCAGCTCCTGGTGCACACTTTCCAGCATGGTCTTGTATGCCTGCCGGGCCACGGTCGTCAGCTCGACCATCCTATGGAACTGGTCCTTGGGTGGAAGAGAGCATGGGTGACATCCCTGACCAGAGCCTGAATCCTGCAAACCATTGGTGCCCTCCCCAGGGCCAGGGGATGCCCGCTGTGGCTGCCGGGTGGCTGGCATGCTGCCAGCGGGGACAGGTGCCCCTCTGGGTGTGTCCATGGCACCTCTGTGGCAGCTTTCCTCAGAGCTGGAACTCCATCTTCCATGCTGTTAAGGAGACAATGGCCACCTGCCCCAGAAGAGTTCTGCTCCCAGGCTCTGAGCCACTCAGCTGGGAGGTGCACACAGCTGCCACCCCAGGGCCGGCAGCCAGGGGACCTCCTCACTCACCTGGGCCCCATCATAACTGAAGATCCCCACCACACTGACCGGAACAGCCTTGTTCAAACTGCGCCCCAGGGCTTTGCGGTTGAGAGCAAATACAAAGGGAATGTTCTGCTCACAGGCGTGATTGATGATGGTGTGCAAGGTGTCATCCAGTCCACCTGGTCAAAGGACAGCAAAATGACAGGGAATTCCATCACACGCAGCATGGTGTTGATGCTGGCTGCAAAGGGCTTCTTTGTATAGACACCAGCTACTGTCTGTACTCAAGTAGGCCCCGCTGGACTTCCCCAGGAGAAAGCACATTGTAACTCTCAGCCACACAGAGAGGTCAGCTCTGCACAGAGATACTTCCTGTAACGTAATGCAATATGCGTACATCCAGCCAATAGCCAGCGATGTGCCGAGTGGGAAAACGAAGTCTTAGTGAATGTTTCCTGAGTCTCAGTGCATGCCAGGCCGCTGCTCTGACCGCTTCGTGTGCATCAGATCCTGTATGATCACAAAGCCCTGAAAGATGGAAATCTGGAGCACAAAAAGATCACTGGGCAGCCTGTCTTGCACCTGCAGCCCCTCTAACCTGAGCTCACCCTCTCCACTGCCAGCCAGGTCAGCACACAGGATGGCAGATGAGGGGGCTGTGTGCACCCAGCCACAGCCCACAGCACCAAAGCATTGCTACAGAGAGGTCCATGAGAGCCATCTGTGAGAAATCACTAGTGTCCACACGTGCAAGCAGCAGCCAGCCAGGATGGAGATTGGAAGAAATGACTCCTCTTATGACAGCAACCAGAAAGGACAAGGGGTAGGGTCAAATCCACCAAGAAGCACAAAAGGTTTGGAGGGCAACCTCACCACGCCGCCGATGCACTGCAGAAAGTCTAAACAGAAGGCACCTATACTCTTGTACAGAATGATGGAGAACTATAACATGTCAGTTCTCGTTTAACCTAAAACATTGAAATAATGTAAATTGCCACAAACGGATTTTTTGAGAAATAAAGAGAAAAAAACTATACAGGTGAGAACAGCCTTCTGAAAGAGGCCAGCATCACTGTAAAAGATTGCTATAGAGCTACAAGAACACAATAATAAGGGGATTTAGAAGGACGGAATGGAGGGAGGGCCTGGCGATGGCTGGAGTATGTGGCACATAAGCTAGTCAGGAAGAGCATCAACAGCAGGGGAGAAGGGGCAGCCTCTGGAAGGAACCGCCTTAGACTGAAATATGTTCTACCCAAAAGAACAAAAATGGAAACTTGGAAGAACCATGGAACACAAAGTTAAAAAAAAAAATTCATAACCTTAAAGCAGAAAGATTGAGGAATGACATAAAACCTAGATGCAATAAAAATGTAGAATAAAAAATACCAATATATATGACAAGTCTGAAAACAAGCAACTGACAAAGTAGAAAACTATTTACAACTCTTACTCAAGGGCTTTCGTATTATAAAAAAGCATACGCAATACAAACAGAGCAGCATAAACAGAAAAACAGGCCAAGACTGTGAACTAGAGGGTCACAGAAAATATGAGCTCATCCACATGAGAAAAAGAGGCCCATCCATGAGAAAAGAGGCCCTGTCCCCCCTCATGGGGGAAGCAGTGAAACCACAGGGAGCCAGGGCGTGGTGCACACCTCTGGGGGCCTTGGGGTCTCCAGGAGGCAGCATACACATGCCCCAGTGCCACTCCAGGGGTGCAACCTCCAGACACTTTTCCACAGGAACAATGACAGTACGCAGGTGCCTCATCTACAGCTGAAATGAGGGAGTGGAGTGCCCATCTGTAGGGGACCGTGCGGCCCTTCACAGCACCCCATGTCAGCACTCCCAAGCAGTGTGGCCGGAGACTCCCGAGGCAGCCCAAAGCCAAAAGGCAAGGCACGTCTGGGCCAGGAGGCCAGCGTACCGCCCCCCCCAACACACAGCCGAGGATAAGCCAAGTCTGGCAATGGCAGCTGCCCCTGGGGGACCAGTGGGACAAGGGGGGCGGACTCCTCGGAAGATGGGGGCAAGGCGATGAGCCCCTCCTCCGCAGTGGGCTGCCTGACCCTAGCATCTGGGTGGAGGTCACAACGGGCCAGTCTCCAGTCTCTCTCTACACAGACTGACTCTGGGGGTGGGGGGCGGTCAACACATCTGCATGAGAAGGAACCATTTCCCACATATCTTCCTCCTTGGCGCCTAATCACACATGATTACCTACTTTTAACAGAGGCACTTCTCCAGCGCAGCCCCCCCCTCCGTGGGAACGTACTGCTTGTGCGGTAACCAGTGTGACTGGGGATTCATGTCTAAGCCCCACACCCTTAATTCTGCCTGCCCCTGCCCCAGACCTACCTGAAGAATATGGGAGGCGATGGGGAAGCAACCTCTGGGGATACAATCTCTAAAAAAAAAAACAATTCTGGGTAGGCTAGGGAGGAGGAGATGGACAGAAGGGGCAGTGGACGTGCACCTGGGATCAAACCACTGTGAGGTTCTCAACTTATTACAGGGGACGGGCAAGCCCCCTGGACATCAGCTGTGGGCTCTCGCTCAGGGCTAGGCCTCACATCCACCCCGTAGCATTGATCACAAATGCTATTTAGCAGCATGGAGCAGCCCCGATGGTTGCTGTCCGTAGAAAGGACTGCTTGTGCAGCCAGCCCCTGGCTGGCGTGGGAACTTGGGTTTCAGGAGGGCTCCTGCCAGCCAAGCAAGAGGGCCCCCTAAGCACGGGGACAATGGGGTTCATGCTGACACTGCAAGCCTGAAGTCTTGGTGTGTGCCAGGCAGAGGTGCTCATGTGACCAGCCCCCAACAGAAAGCCTGGGCGCTGACCTCTGAGGCGCGTCCCTGGTAGACGACACTGTGCAGACGCTGGCACATCTCATTTTAGGAGAGCCAGTGCACCCTATGCGACTCCCATGGGAGAGGACTCAGGAAGCATGTTCCTGGTCTCTGACACAGCAGTGGGGTGTGCGCAGCTCCGCTCGACCCAGCTCCCAGCTGGTGTCATCTACGGGGGCGGAAAGCACCCCCAAGTGCCGACTTCTCAAAGTCCCGTGATGAGAGAACTTAAAGTGCGCCGCCAGATGAAGTATTCCCGTTCAACTTCAGAATGATTAGGTCAAATGCCACCCTGAGCAAATATAGTACTTTACCAAGGTTGTAATAATAAATTTTACCATTAAAATGACTGCAAGCCATTGGCTATCTCTTCTAAGGAAGAAACATTTATTAAGACACAAATCAAATTTCTTATGCCTCAAAGTCAAAAAGCATAGAACTGATGTTAAACATAGTTTAAATGCTAACAAACTGCCAAGATGCCTGTCAGTAAAACCTTAGCCTCACACTATGGCAGTCAGAGCAGAGGAATAGTAGAAAAAGCAAGGCAGACCGCCGACTGTACACATGCACACCCGTTTGGGGGCTTGTTTCTTAGACACAAATCCCCAGGAGAGCGTGAGACAAGAGCAAAAAAATTTTTATAGAGGCTGAAACGTTAACAGTCTACTGAGTTAGTCAACCTATCCAATGGTGGGGAAAAGCCTCGAGTAGCCATCTACACCCTAGAATTACTTTCCCAGAGTTGGGCAACTAACTGGCAGCACCAGACACCTTCAGAAATGGGGTGAAGTTCAGATGAGACAACAACTAGTAGTGCCCAGACCCACTTTGCCCAGCCAACACTTGGGTTCTGGGCCCTTGACAGGGCACAGCGGCAGGTCTGTGGGACCCCGGGCCCCACCCTCTAACACTGGACATGAGGACAAGCCCATAGGGCCTCCAGGCCCATGCCCTCCCATGATGGGGGTGGAGTCTCCTCCAGGGGATGTGACCAGCCCAGGGGGAGTCAGACACTGCCCGGGCGCTTTCCAATACAGCGGTGGCCCACCAGTCAGGCCACAGTAGACCAGCCAAGACCCCTGGAGCAGCAGCTTCACTCAAGAACTTGCTGGAAATGTGAATTCTGGGGCCACCGGACCTACTCAGACAGAAATGCTGGAACCCATGTCTCCACCGGCCTTCTAGGAGACTCCGATGCTCCCTAGTTTGAGAACCACTGCCCTGCAATGCAGCCAACAGTCTTCAAACACTAGCCATGCCCCAGGTTTCTAGCCAGCTTCTCAGGAGCTGTTAAGACAAGCAGACAGCTGGACAGCTGCAGAAGCCTCCACCCCGAGCCCAAACAGCCAAACACCAGGGCAGGGGAGGCTCTGCAAGACGAGGGAGCCCCACGTGACTACAATTCTTGTAGAGGGTACAGGTCCACGAAGCAACAAACACAGACACTTCAGAGAACAAAAATAGCTTCTAGAATTGAAAATAGCGGAAATAAAAAATTCTATAGGAGTTTAGAAGTCAGCTGTGCAATACTTACAGAAAGTAGAGCTAAAAGAAGAGGTGATATGAGAGGCAGCAATAAGAGGACAGACAGAGTGCAGGAGGCCCAGCACCTGCGCAATGGGGCCCAAGAGCAGCAAGGTAATGCGCAGAGGGGATGCGCAGCCACGCTCGGAGCCAAGGACCCTGATGCACCCACCTCACTTCCCAGAGCCCTGGGCACAGGGGCAGTTCCCCTGCGTATCCAGAAAAGAGGGAAAACAAAGGAAAAAGGTCAAGAATCAGAAAGACTGGGTTTCAAGCACCTTCTCATGTGGCTCACATGACCCTGGAAGGTGTGCTGGAGCCAGCAAGTGCTTGACCCTGGAAAAGAGAGTGGGCAGGCACCAGCAAACCACACCCCCAACCGGAGAGGCAGAGGGAGGCCCCAGGGAGACAGCAGCACAGGATGCAACAGAGCTTCCCCGGATGCAGAAGCCGAGGATGCCTAATGCCTGATGCACCCACTGTCCTAGAGGAGGAACCGGAGCTGGAGGAGCTTAATGGCAGTGAGTAGTAAGCCCAGCGCCTGCCATGGGACCAGGGTGGGGGGGAGTGGGGGAGAGCGCTGCTCACACAGCTGAACGGGCAAGTCCCAAGAGCCCCCCCCTGTCATATCCCAGTGTTGGGGACTGGACCTGCCCCTAGCCTGGACAGGGATGAGTCCGCTGTGCTGGCAGCGAGCAGGTTCCACTGCTACTCCTGGGCTCTGGGTGCCACAGGCCAGCCAGGAAACCTCAAATCTTCAGGCGGCAAAACAGCAATCCAGAAAGCTCAGCGCAGGACCTGGACACATTCCCTCAGCCCAATTCCAGCTGATTGACCAGCACAGTGCAAGAGAAAGGAGAGGGGCCAGGGAAGGGCTCTCCCACAGCCCCCACCTCACAGGCCCAAAGAGGTTGGCCCAGCATCTGTGCTGACCTTCTGCCCCCAGCTACCAACCCTCCCCTGCACAGCCTGAGGACACAGAGCAGGCAAGCTGAGAGAGGGCCCCTGGGAGCTGTCATGGACTTCTGTCTGCCCATCACCTTGCCAGTGTATCACATCCCACAAGACAGAACCAAACGGCAGTGTCAGTAAGACGGCCAAGTGCTTGGACAAACCCACAGCTTTAACCAGTGGAAACACAAAGGAGTCACAGACTGAGCCAATAAATTTACATGGACAAAGGCCCGGTGCAGGCACCGCCCAGCTGCCAGCTCCACCGTCTCTGTGGGGAGTCACCAGTGACCCTGTCGAGCACCAGAGCCAAGCGGCACCAGGCCTGAGGCGCTGCACAACAGAGACCCACAGGCAGCCCACGTCAGGAGGACCCCAGGGGTCTGGCTGCTGCGCAGGGCAAGGCACCCGGTGGTCAAATGAACTCCGGAAACAAATTATTCAATTAAAAGAGAACAGAAAAAAGCCTGCCCCCTGTGGCTGACCACAGGGCAAGTCGGGGGGCCCAGGGAGTGCTACCTTTGGACTGGATCTTCTCACAGTTGGGAGAGATGATGACGCCCTTCAGCCTCTGGAGCTTCAGATGCTTGAGGACTTCCCGCAGCCCCAGCACTAGCCGGCGCTTGGCCTTGGCCTTGACCGGATCCTTCTGGTACATTCGGTCCTGGAAACGCACCAGCTCCTTCAGCAGGTCAGTGACACAGGCGTCCACTTCCTTGCTGAGCATTTGGCTGCAGTAACTGAAATGTTGGGCAGGGTCACCTCCCTACAGCTGTACCATGCTGTGCTGCCCATTACTCCTCAGACGAGAGACGAGATGAGGACAGCACAGCCCTCTCCAGACAGCACTCTCATGAGAATCCCAGTCCAGAAGGTGGACTCCTGGCGGACTGCATTTCCCCACAGGTAAGGGTCAAAGCTTCTGCCCCCACTACCCTCCCCAAGGGTTTACAAACCTCTGTGCCCCGCCCCCCATGCAGTCCTGATCGTGACCACTCTCAAGGCCCCTCACTGGGAAAACAAGCACCTGGAGGGTCCACCTTGGAAGAGGAGTGGGTGGGAGGAGGGTACCCTAGGAAATCACACTGGGAAATTAAACAAGGGGAAGGAACCCAGAGAGCCGGGACTGCCGCCTCACTACCCTCCCCCAGCCACAAGCTGGACGCAAGGGCACTGCAGGCGTCCTATCGGCAGGACAGAGAGCTTGCAGAAGCAGGTCAGGTGGCCCTGACCCGGGTCACGGCTGCACACCAGCCCTTCCCACCAAGGATGAAGGCCCTGGGCCCAGCCCCCGGCTCTGCGGCACGAGCACAGCCACAGCCGGGCCCAGAGCTCAGTGCTCAAAGCCAGAGTGTGCACAGCCCACCCCAGCACACGCAGCTCCAAGGCTCACTCACTCCCTGAACCTCCGGCTGTGGATCTTGGGGCAGCTGGTGCCATCAGGGACCTCGTGGCAGGCCTCTACCACCTTCTGGGGCTCAGCTCCCGGTGGCTCTTCGGACTTGCTCTCCACGACCAGAGCGGAGGACACTAGCTCTTCCGTCGCCCCTGGAGCGTCAGAGAAAGAAGGCACGGCACTGGCAGGCTCCGTGCACACACAGAGGGTCAGGAGCATGGGGAACCCCAACAGTGCCTCACAGGGCAGTGTCACCAGAGTGGCCACACACCTGCCACATCCAGACACCACTGCTGAGTGTCACACTGGGCAGGGCAGTGCAGGGAGGGACTGGGGAACCAGATGAACCCAGCAACTCTCTGCGCTGTCTGGAGCTGCCTCCCCGCTTCCAATTTATTTATTTTCACTGTGGCAAAGATAAATCTTACCATTTTAACATTTTTAAATGCAATTTTAAACATCTAACATTTTTAAATGTGTAGTTCAGTGGCCAAACTTTTTTAGTTTTGAAATTTAACCTGAAGTTCTATCAGTTAGTTTTAAAAGCAGGTTTTGAGTTCTCAAGTTTTTGCATTTAAATGCTCGGTGCTACTCCTTTACCAAATAATCCCTAAATAAGAGCTGAACCCAAACATCTGAACTTTGAAAGCCTCAACAGGTGTGTTTAAACATATCTGAAAGGACTAATTATTACCTTTTAGTCCCCAAAGAGTTCCTTCTAGAGATTTCCAAAGTGCAAGTGAGGTAACAGCTCATCAGGGAAGGAAGGCACCCACCGGAGGGCAAACACTGCCCGGTGTCTGGGGGCTGGCCTCCCACTACCTGTGGCCAAACACCTGGAAGCCTGTCTGGATGGCAGTGGGCCCGACCTGCAATCCCACCTTGGGTAAATGCCAGGGGGCAAGGCTCATGTCTCACACACACACACACACACACACACACACACACACACACACACGCATATTATACTGCCACAACCACCCTGCTTCTAAAGGTCCCAAAGTAGGAACTCCCAGGTGTTCCCCCACCACCTGACATGTTCATATGCCTGGAAGCCATGTAGCAATGACCATCAGCGACCACCCCTACAGGCCAGAGGACCAACTAGTACTACACAGATCAAACCTGGGGGCCTTACTGCGTCCTCTAGAGGAGTTGCCAGAAGCCCTACCCCCATAGGGATGTCCTCCGATTGTTGAGGTGGGAGCCTGAAAACTACATTCCAGGAGCACAACACCCACTGGCTTTCACCACGTGGGGACCAGAGCTGGCACCTCCCTGGGCATTTGCTGTGAAAGCTACCTCCACTGAAGAATCTCTGAGATGCAAACACCAGCAGAACTCAGTACCTGAGGGGTCAGCCTGCTCGAGGGCCTGGTCATCACCACCGCTCTCTACATCTTGAGCATCGTCACTGGCAAAAGCTGGGCTCACGGCATTTTCCTGGAGACGCTGCTGCTTTCTCTCCTGCCGTTCTTTCAAAATAATCTTTAAAATTAAATGGTTAAAACACGTGCACTCAGAAATAAGCTCCTCTGCAAAATAAGCCACCCAAGTTCAGCTTGGTGGCAACGTCCCTGCTCATGCCCTCACAGTGGCGACATACCCTGGGGGACAGGCCCAAGCCTCCCCTGCAGCCCAGGAGTGATGCAACCGTCATGTGTGTGTGAGACCAGAGCTCTAACACAACTATGCAGCTTCAAAGTCACGTGACCCCAGCCAAGACACTCCCTGCCCCATCTGAGCTGGACCACACCCCACAGGCTGCTTTGAAAATTAAAGACTGTATGCCACCTTCCGAACAGAACATCTGCCAGGCACTGTGAACATCAGACATGTAACCCAGTAAGTGTTAATGAGGAGAATCTAACTCCCCCATTTCTGGTTTTCTGTCCAGGTCACTGTACCACAGTAAGGAAAAGGCTGCCCCTCCAGCAGCCCAGGCTCCCTGCTGGTATGCTCTACCACATCCTCCAGAGAGCGTGAGGGAGCCTTTTTCAGAGAATCATGAATACATCTTGACCTGCACATTCCAATAGTAAACATTAAAATCTGAAAGCCTAGGGCTGAAAGATTAACAAGAGCCCTGAGGCTCCCATGCCGTCTCTCACGGCCCACACACCTTCTTCAGCGAGGTCGGCTTCTTGGCCTTGGGGACCTCCCGCTGCTTCCCCTTCTTCACCAAGGGGGCGCTGGAGTCCAAGGGGTTGTGTGGAGTCTTCACCTGGCTGATGCGGTGGCCCTTCCTCCCCACCACACTGTCTTTGGAGAGGACCGGCACGGCGCCCACTGCAGAGAGAGGAGCGCCCTCAGGCCGCCACCCGCCTAGGCCCACCCCCTCCCCACCCACATCAGACTGCTCCTCACACTCATTTCTGACAATGGAACACGATCTGATGTATTTTGGTAGGGATCCAAGCAAATCATCAATCTGGAAAGACCCATTTTCCTATCCCTGTCATCAAATCTGTCTCTCAGTAAAGTCTGACATGTGGATCTCATTTTCTGAGTACGGATTTTTCCATGTAGTCTGCATTAGGAGGCTGTACTGAGTAATCCCTTTCCACAAGTGTACATTTACAGTTGACACTGCCTTTGTGCAAGTCAGCTCCTGGTTTCCATATGTGTATCTTTTATCTTGCTCTCTTGGGAGGCCCTTATAAGATTCTCATAATATTTCTAGTGGATTCTGTCGAGTTCCTCAGATCCAGATCTACTTTCCCAAATCGCCTCACATGTAGGGGGTGGCAGCCCCTCCAGATTCAGTATATGGCCATGATCACTCTCCAAAACTCCCACTGCATTTCCCAGTCCTGCTCTACTTCCCACCTGGCTTCTGCTCCAAGGAAATAGTTAATCTGTGCATATTTTTTCCCTACTTTTTAATTAGGAAAATTTTCAGCACATACCAAAGAAATGGGACTAGCATGACGACAAAACCCACATGATGCTCACTATCCAGCTTCAACTTCGGTGTTTTTCCAATTGTATTTTACTCACCCTCCCTCCCTAGTTCTAGAATACATGGTTAAGTTACGGGTATTTTGCCAACTGGGAGATGCCTAACTCACCTGTCCTAGGCCCTGCCTCAGTGCAGAACGCGTCCACGACAGCCCACTCCAGGCCACTGCCAGTGTAGCTACAACACAGCTGCTGCTACCCTGAGGGCCTCATCCCCATGCTATGTTTCAAGTATACACGTGACTGGCTTGGTTCTCAGCAGCTCCTCTTGAGAAACTGCCCTGTACTGACCCTGCTTTATCTGCTTCATCTCCCCGTCCCTGATGCCACCTCCAAGCTCAGGACCTCCACTGGGTGCCTGTGACTCTTGCTGCCCAAGGCACTCCCATCCTCCACCCCGCACCCATGGCCAGGTGGCTCTCCACAGAGCACTCGCAGTGGACCTGGAGGTGCGGGGCCTACCCACTTGGCAATGGACAACAGCCAACCCTTCTTCCAAAAGCAGCCACCCAGCTGGAAAGAACCACCAAAAATAATCACATCAGCCCCATAGAAAGTGGAAGCCCTCTGAACTACTAAACCCCAAGAGAGAGCAGGGTCTGGGGTGTCCTACCCAGGCTGCTCCCATTCTGTTCCTGCTATCAGCTAATTCAATTAGGGCAGAAGCTGTTTCTGCCACAAGGAGCTTGCTGGATTTCGAGTGTGGTCATGTGGAGGTGAGCCAGCAGACAAGAGAAGGTGCAGCAGCATGGCTAGCCTGAGCTGAGGTCCTCTGAAGGCAAGCAACAGACCTGCTAACAGCAGGACCTTACAAGGAATCGCGGGAGATTAGTCCCACTGAGCCATGCCCGCCACATACCCTGGCTGGCTGCACGCCATACAGCAGGAGAAAACCAAGTCCACCCTCAGAGCCCTGTCCAATGGTGGAGCCCATGTGCACATGCAGGAAACACACAAGGTCCATGAAAACTGAGCCAGTGCAGATCTGACCATGACCTGAAGGCTTAATGCCCTTCAAGCAACACACACCTCTGCACAGGTAGTACAGGCTGTGCAATCTGGAGTCACTCAAGTCCGACCTCTGACCCACCTGTGCTGTACAGACACAGGTGAGCTGCGGAAGGCGAGCTAACAATAAGAAAAAATAACTGATCAGAGACATAAGCAAGCACCCACCCTGGGGGAAGTCCACCCTCAGATTCAGACCGGGGCAGTTACTGAAAAAAACAAAAACAACCCATCACCATTTTTTCCATTTCTCAGAAGGAAAAAAACAGAATCCAGAGTTGCTATAATATATTAACTAAAATATTCAACACAAAGCAAAAAAATCTTGACACTTTCAAAGAAAATGTGACCCACACTAAAGGGAAAAGAAGTTAATAGACAGTCTTTGAGTGCCCCCAGCTGTGGGCCATAGCCGACCAAGAGTTCAAGGCAACTATGAGAACAGACTCGAACACCTGATTTCAATAAACAGAAATTATAAGGAAGGGCTCAGCAGATTTGAGGTGGTAGAAAAATCAGTGAACCAGAAAAAACAATAGGAACTGTTCAATTTAAAGAAAAGACTTAAAAAGATTGGAAAAACCTGAAAAAAAAAATAACCAGAGCCTCAGAAACTTGTGGGGCAAGCACACACATACCAGTATACACACAATGGGAGTGTCAGGAGAGGAAAGATAACCAATTTTTTGGAGAAACAATGATCCTAAACTCCCCAAATTTGATGAAACATAAATCTACAGAGCCAAAACCCACAACCAAACAAAGGCAGGATAAATACAGAGATCCACACCTAGACACATCATAGTCAAACTGCTAAAGGACAGAACAAAGAGAAACATGGGAAGCAGTAGGGGAAAGAAACTCATCACAGAAAGTCCAAGACAAGTAATATCTGAGGTCTCATGGCAACAATGGAGGCCAGAAGGCAGTGAAATGACATTCAGAGTACTGGGAAAAAACTGTCAACCAAGAATTCTATATCCAGGAAAACTATCCTTCAAGAAAATGAATGCAAAAAAAAGATGTTCCTAGATGAACAAAGAGTGAGAGAATCCACTGCTTATAGTTTCTGTACAAACTAAAGGAAGTCCTTAAGAAGAAATACTGGAAGAGGCGACACCAGATGGTAACTAAATCTAGAGGAATAAATAAGACTAAAAATTATAAATATAAAACTGGTAAATATTTTTTTTCTCATTTCTTAGCTTCTTTAAAAGAATGATTACATAAAGCAGTAACTACAACACTGGTATGTAACACATATGACAACAGCCCCAAGAGCAGGGGTAGAAAATAAAGTTATACTGGAGTAAAATTTCTCCCATATATAAAGATATGTATTATAATTCCCAGAGCAACCACTTTATGTATTTGTAGGCAACCACTTATTTTCTGTCAACAAATTTTAAAAATAAAGGAAAAAAGGAATCAAAATGTTATTCTGGAGATATTTAACATAAAAGAAAGCAGTTATGGGTGGGTGGGTGTAGAGGGTGAGGCAGATAAAGGGGCACAAGAATTCTCAATCATAAGTTCGTCACAGGGAGGAAGAATGATTCTGTAACATCTTTTTATGCTGACAGTAACTGCACTGGTGGGGGTGAGGACTTAAGAATATGGGGAACTGTTGAACCACTGTGTTGTATACTTGAAACCAATATAAGATTGCATATCTATGATACTTCAATAAAAAAAAAAGGAAGTTAAGGAGAAACAGAGGAATAAGACATGAGAATCAAAAGAAAAAAAACCCAGCAAATGTAAATTCAGCCATAGTAACAATTACATTAAACGTCAGTGGACAAAAACACCCCACTTAAAAGGCAGAAATTGTCAAACAGGATAAAAAGAAAGATATGCCTAAATGCTGTCAACACACCTTAGGTGTAAAGACACCGTATGATAAGTGGCCAGGGCTACTCTTCCCTCTGCTGCTTGTAAAAACATGCTTCTCCTTCTCACTGACTATCCAATAAGGTGGGAAGACCTGATTTGGGCTCCAGAATCAGGCCCCAAAGGCCTTGGGGTTAAGTAATGTTCTTGCCAGAAAGCTCTGCACAGGGGTATTTGACAGCTAAAAACACAGAGGAACCTTGAATTCCTCTTAGCTAATTTTTACTTTTCCTGGTAAGGATGATTCCATTAGGCAAGGTGATGGGCACTTTTGTGCATCCCTCGGCTCTCAAGCCAAAATGTCATCTCAGTACTATCTAAAAGCCAGTCTCACAATCCAACAGCCTCAAACTACTTAAAAATCTGATCTGAAGGCCCCAGTCTTTGCTAAATCGTTGACTTCATACAAGACTCCATCTAAAAGGTCCAACTTGAACCTAGTTGCAAATGAGCCACTACACACCCCCCAGCAGTAGCTCCCTCCCTTTCCCTGCTTCACTGCTGACCACAGCAATAATCAACAGTTCACATGCTTCCCTACAGGCTCCTCACAAAGCTGCATTCTTCAGATTAGAGGTTTGGAGGAGCACTTTCCAGATTTCTCAGGGTGATATAAGTTACTCAAACATCCACTCTGAAAAATGCCCCATGCTAAGGCAATTTCTACTGGGATGCATGAGTGAAGCCCTGTGCGTATGTGTACTTTCTGCACATTATAATGTTTGACAGCCTAAAACCTCTCCAGCCAAGAAGAAACTGTTCCTTCTGTGTTAGCCAATTCTTGGAGACAGCAAAAGCTCCACTAGAAGCATGTCCTTGACACATGCAAACTAACCAATGCAAAGCCAGATCTCCTTTAGCTGGCCTGTGTGCCCCAGAAGGTGATAGACCCTAATCATCCCAGGGTCAGAGACCAGGTGCCAGGCAACCAGGGAGCACACCCCTGTAGCTCAGAGCCCACTGAAATCATTCATACTAGCTAGTTCTGAACTGGCCGCCTGCCCTGACTTCCTTGCCTTTCTCACGGAAACTCCAACAAAGGCTCTCTCCTGTCCTCTGCCACCTGCGGCCCTGGCACTTCCTCATGTGGCCATGCCTCTGGTCTCTAGAACCTGGGAGTATAATAAACTGTGTTTGCATGAGCCTCTCCTCTGTCTCCTCCTCTTGTGGCCACTCCTGACTGACCACCTGATCAAAAACAAAACAAAGCAAGCCCAAAGCTAACTGCCGAAAAGGTGACTTTGCCTGTAGGTACTTCATACATTATGAACTTCCAACAAAGCACCAGATTGGTCTGAAAGAACTAATACACAATAACAGGACTCAGGCCTTTTCCAGTAGAAGGTGAACTGAGAATGGCAACTCAGAGGGAAGACTGTAAGGAGGCTGGGCCCTTAGCTCTGGTGCATGTAAGAATTACTCAAACATGTGATGTACAAACCTGTGAATCCTGATATGAATAAAAGTACTAAAATCACTGCATTAAGGAAATTTAAATACAAACTGGACACAAGATGCTAACAAGGAATAATCATTAAAATTAGATGGGAGGACAGAAGGGGGATTCTGTTAAAAACAAAATCACCATCAGTTAGAGATGTCAACTGAGGTATTTATGACATGCCATTATGACAAATGACATGATGTCTACTAGTTGCTTTAAAATACTTCAGGGAAAAAAAACCGAGTTAGAGATGCAACAAGATTGGCAAAATATTGATAATTGTTGGAGATGGGTAATGGGCACATGGTAGTAAGTTCACCATATTCTCTCTGCTTCTGATTATGTTCAATATTTTCCATAATAAAAAGTAAAAAAGACAAAAAAATACCACCATGTGCTTGTTAAAAATGTCTATTCCCTGATCCCATCCCAAGTGATTATAATGCACCACAACCAAGATGTGCCTAGAACCTTCACTGTCAGCACTCCCAGGGAGAGCCATTGCAGGCAGTCCTGGGAACAAAGCATGAAAAAAAAAAAAAACCACTGGGTTGAGAGTTGCATGTCTCCTGGTGCCTCAGGTACTGTACTTGGGCTAAATTAATATTCAGACATTTTACAGTTGTACTTTATCAAGGTCACTACAGACCTATCACATAAAACTTACATCTGCTGTAGCCATGTGAAGGCAATTTAGGAAATTGCTCCCTGTATCATTTGGCAGTCTATATAAAATGATTCACAGGACAAGCAACACAGTGTTTAGAATTTTCACCTTCAAAAAAATCCCACCTCCACTACTGCCAAAATGGCTAAAATTAAGACTGATGACACCAAATGTTGGTGAGGATGTGGAACCACCAGAATCTTTGTACATTACTAGTGAGTATAAAATACACAAGCAGTTTGAAAAAAATGTCTGGCAGATTTATAAACTATATATATACCTACCGTGGGATTTAGCAATTCTGCTCCCAAGAGAATTAAAAACAGCTATTTATACAGAGACTTGTACATGAATATTTATAGTAGCACTATATAACATCCAAATGGTGGAAAAAATCTGAATATCCATCAGTGGATGAACAGATAACAAGCTATGGTCAATGGAATATTGATTCAACCATAAAAACTAGTGAAATACTAACACATGGACATGGATGAACATCAAAGACATTATGCTAATAAGCGAAAGCTGCAGAGGGTCATACACTGTATGACTGCATTTATATAAAATGTCAGAACAGGCAAATCCATGGATAAAATGCACACCGATGGTGGTCAGGGGCTGGGGAAATGAGGAGCTTAATGAGTAGGGGGTTTCCTTCAAGGGTGATGAAAGTTTGGAACTAGACAAGAGGTGATGGCTACAGAATACTGTGAACTAAATGCCACTGAACTGTACACTTTGAAATGGTCCATTTTATGTTACATGAATCTCAATAAAAATATAAAAATACTAACATACATAAATGATGTGAGGAAATCCCAAAAATATTATGCTGAGTTGAAAGATGCCTTACACAGAGGAGCATGTAAAGTAAGATGCCATTTATATGACGTTCAAGAACAGGAGAAACTCATTAATGACAGAAAAAAAAATCAGAACCAAATTTGGGTTCTTTCTTTCTTTGACCATTTTCCCTGTTTTAACTGTTTTGGCTCCAAGATCAGGTGTTTCAGAGGAGAGGATTATTACATCAGTACCACAGGCCAACACTGTCACCAGCTGTGTGCCTGCAGACAGGCAGGAATTTCATTTCCATCAGATGCAGCTGTGTAACCTGTACCAACACTTACACACCATGAGATTTTCAGGCCTACAATGTGGTCATACCAAGTGGTAAGCTCCCCTTTTAATAAGATCTATTTTCTAAAATAATTTGAGCAACTTTAAAAGAATTTTGTAGTAAACACCTGCAACACGAAAGCTTAGACTGTTTTAACTGTCCTTAAGTGCACAATTCAGTGGCATCAATTACACTCACAATTTTGTACAACCCCCACAATTCATTTCTAAAAGTTTCTCATCCCCAAACTGAAAACTTGTCCCTGTTAAACAGAATCTCCCTTTGCCCATCCCCTTACCCCTAGTAACCTCTAATCTACTTTCTATGAATTGGCCTTTTCTAGGCATTGTATGTAAGTGGAGTCATACATACTTGTCCTTTTGTGTCTGACTTCTTTCACTGAGCATAATGTTTTCAAGTTTATCCATGTGTAGCACATGTCAGAATTTCCTTCTTTTTTAAGCCTGAGTAATACTCCACTGCATGCACATAAATTTTGTTCATCCATTAATGTGTTGATATAGTTTGTTTCCACCTTTGAGCTATTAATGCACAATGCTGCCATGAACACCAGCAGTGCAAGTGTCTAAATCTGTGTTTTTAGTTTTTTTGCATACATAACAGAGGAGTGGAATTGCTGGGTTATATGGCAACTCTGAGAAACCGCCATACTGTTTTCCAAAGTAGCTGCACCATTTTACATTTCTACCAGCAATGTAACAAGGGTTCCAGTTTCTCCAAATCTTACCAACACTTGCTATTTTCCATATTTTTGATTATAGCTACCATAGCAGGAACAAAGAACTATCTCTTGGTGGTTCTGACTTGCATTTCTCTAATGACTAATGATGTTGAGCATCTTTTCATGTGTTATTGGCCACCTGCACACCAGCTTGTTGACAAATGTCTTTTCAAGTCCTTTGCCCCCTTTTTAATGTGTATTTGTTGAGTTGCAGAAGTTCTTACACTTGGACAGTAAACCCTTATCAGATATATGATTTGCATATTATTTCTCATATTCTGTTAAGTAAACTGTCTTTCCATTTAATAATGTCCTCTGGTACACAAGATTTTAATTTAGATGAAATGTAATTCATCAACTTTTGCTTTTGTCATCTGTGCTTTTGGTGTCATATCTAAAAATTAATTGTCTAATCCAAGGTCAAGAAGGTTAGCTCTTGTATCTAGGCTGCTGATCCATTTTGAGGTAATTTTTTGTATACAGTATGAAGTAGGGCATACCAAAAACATTTTTGGAGATTGTTCTTCTTTTAATGAACTCAGCACCCTTGTCAAAAATCAACTGGCCACAGATATGTGGGTTTACTTCTGGACTTTCATCCTCTTCCTCTCATATCGATCTATCCTTATCCTAGTATCACACTGTTTTGATTAGATATAAATAACTTGAGAGATTGATTGAAGTAGGCAACCTGAGAGGTGAGACAGAGAACTCCTCCCAAAACCACAAATACAATGAAGATATAGTTAATACAACTAATCCTAAAAGAGCAACAGGAAAGAAGGCTGCACAAGACAGCATTCACCTGGAGAACAGAGCAGACTTCATGAAACAGGGTAACGTACCAAAGCCTTGATACAGAGGGACCCAAGCCCTTCCCCCACCCTAGCTCACTGGCGGGAGGAAGAGAAATGGAGCGGGGAGGGGGTGGAACCCTAGGACTGCTGAACACCCAGCCCTGGAGATCTGCTTTGGAGCACATACTTACATTGCATGGTGCTCTGGAGATTAGTGGGATCGGAAAGCTAAGAGAGGTAGAATACTTGAGAGACTGAGATTCCAGCCATTTGTAGAGGATGGGGATGCACATCTGGCTGCTCTGGGACAAAGGAAAGGCGGGTGGTCTGAGAGGCTTCCTAGCAGTGAGAGGGCTGCTGAAGGGGCGGGGTTTGCCTTGAGCTTGCTGCATGGGAGAAGGGATAGGGGGACAAGGTTGTCTGGGCACGCTCTGCCCAGAAGATTAGGATCTTTGAGGAGCTTCAGGCACTCCATCCCCCTGGCAGGCTATTCAGTTCCGAGGCCCCCCACTGTGAAATGCACCCTGCCGAGACCTCCTCCTGGCCTGACAGCACCTGGCTCGCAAACCAGCAGTCACTGCTCCTGCCTCAGGCCAGCCAGAGGAAGGCCCTGCTACAACAGCTACAGATGCAAAGCAGAGAGGCTTACACATGTGTGCTTGGCCACTGGCTCTGACACTGGAGACAGGCAATGCAGCCAGGAAGCAGGAAACAGCTCTTTCCTCCCCCCACGCACCAGCACAGCTCCCCTTTGACCCCCAAACTCACTCCAGGGGCTGAGCAGCTCCAGAGACTAGCGCTTCCGGGCACTAGAGGGCGCCACATAGAAATATGAAACGTCAAAGGAACCTGGTTCAGACCAAAATCTCACAAACCCCAGAAAAAGGGCCAAATGAAACTGAACTCACCAACCTTCCTGAAATAGAGTTCAAAATAAAAATCATAAACACGCTCATGGAGGTACAGAAAAATATTCAAGAATGCAGGAACAAATTTAGGACAGAGATTCAATCATTAAGAAATTCCATATCCGAAATGCAACATACAACGGAGGGATTTAAAAGCAGATTAGATGTAGTAGAAGAGATGGTAAATGGAATAGAAATTAGAGAGGAGGAATACAAAGAAGCTGAGGCACAGAGAGAAAAAATGATCTCTAAGAATGAAAAAATGTTGAGAGAAGTATGTGACCAATCAAAACAGAACAATATTTGCATTATAGGGGTACCAGAAGAAGAGAGAGAAAAAGGGATAGAAAGTGTTATTGAGGAGGTAATTGCTGAAAACTTCCCCAATCTGGGGAAGGAGATAAGTCTCAGGCCATGGGGGCGCACAGATCTCCCAACATAAGGGACCCAAGGAGGACAACACCAAGACATATAAAAATAAAAATGGCAAAGATCAAGGATAAAGACAGACTATTAAAAGCAGCCAGAGAGAGAAATAAGATCACATACAAAGGAAAACCCATCAGGCTATCATCAGATTTCTCAACAGAAACCTTACAGGCCAGAAGGGAGTGGCATGATATATTTTATGCAATGAAACAGGAGGGCCTCGAACCAAGAATACTCTACCAGGCAAGGTTATCATTTAAATTTGACGGAGGGATTAAACAATTTTCAGATAAGCAAAAGCTGAGAAAATTTACCTCCCACAAACCACCTCTACAGTGTATTTTGGAGCAACTGCTCTGGATGGAAGTATTCCTAAGGCTAAATAGCTGTCACAAGAGGAAATAAAACCACAATAAAGGAATTAAACCAATTAATTACTAAGCAGATACAAAATCAAATCAACAACCCCCAAAGCCAATCAAGAACAGAGTACAGAATATGATACCTAATATATAAAGAATGGAGGAGGAGAAAAAATTAAAAAAAGAAAGATCCTTTAGGTAGTGTTTGTAATAGCATACTAAGCAAGTTAAATTAGACTCTTAGATAGTAAGGGAATTACCCTTGAACCTTTGGTAACCATGAATCTAAAGCCTGCAACGGCAATAAGTACATACCTACTGATAATTACCCTAAATATAAATGGTCTGAATGCATCAATCAAAAGACGTAGAGTCACTGAATGGATAAAAAACAAGACCCTTCTATATGCTGCCTACGAGAGACTCATTTGAAACCCAAAGACATACACAGACTGAAAGTAAAAGCATGGAAAAAGATATTTCATGCAACTAATAGGGAGAAGAAAGCAGGAGTTGCAGTACTTGTATCAGACAAAATAGACTTCAAAACAAAGAAAGTGACAAGAGACAAAGGATATTACATAATGATAAAGGGGTCAGTCCAAAAAGAGGATATAACTATTTTAAATATCTATTACTCAACACAGGATCACCTACATATGTGAAACAAATACTAACAGAATTAAAGAGGGAAATAGAATGCAATGCATTCATTTTAGGAGATTTCAACACACCACTCACTCCAAAGACAGATCAACCAGACAGAAAATACGTAAAGAGACAGAGGCACTGAACAACGTATTAGAACAGATGGACCTAACAGACAACTACAGAACACTCCATCCAAAAGCAACAGGATACACATTCTTCTCAAGTGCACGGGGAATATTTTCAAGAATAGATTATATACTAGGCCACAAAAAAAGCCTTGAAATTGTACCAACCAGCTTCACAGATCATAAAGGTACGAAACTAGAAATAAATTACACAAAGAAAACGAAAAAGCCCACAAACACATGGAGGCTTAATAACATGCTCCTAAATAACCAATGGATCAATGACCAAATAAAAACAGAAATCAAACAATATATCGAGACAAATGACAACAATAATGCAACACCACAAAATCTCTGGGTCACAGCAAAGGCGATGCCAAGAGGGAAGTATATTGTACAGGCCTACCTAAGGAAAGAAGAGCAATCCCAAATGAACAGTCTAAACTCACAATTAACAAAGCTAGAAAAAGAAGAACAAATGAGACCCAAAGTCAGTAGGAGGGACATAATAAAGATTAGAGCAGAAATAAATAATATTGAGAAGAATAAAACAATAGAACGAATCAATGAAAGCAGGAGCTGGTTCTTCGAGAAAATAAACAAAATAGATAAACCCCTAGCCAGACTTATCAAGAAAAAAAAAAAGTCTACACACATAACAGAATTAGAAATGAGAAAGGAAAAATCACTACGGATACAACAGAAATACAAAGAATTATGAGAGAAGACTATGAAAAATTATATGCTAACAAACTGGATAAGCTAGAAGAAATGGACAACTTTCTAGAAAAATACAACTTTCCAAGGCTGACCCAGGAAGAAACAGAAAATCTGAATAGACCGATTACCAGCAAGGTAATTGAATTGGTAATCTAAAAACTACCTAAGCTAATTCATATGGAACCACAAAAGACCCCGAATAGCCAAAGCAATCCTGAGAAGGAAGAATAAAACGGGGAATTACATTCCCAGACTTCAAGCCCTACTACAAAGCCACAGTAATCAAGACAATTTGGTACTGGCACAAGAACAGACCAACAGACCAGTGGAATAGAATAGAAAATCCAAACATTAACCCAAACATATACAGTTAATTAATATATGATAAAGGAGCCTTAGATATACAATGGGGAGATGACAGCCTCTTCAGCAGCTGGTGTTGGCAAAACTGAACAGCTACATGTAAGAGAATGAAACTGGACTACTGTCTAACCCCATACACAAATGTAAACTCAAAATGGCTCAAAGACCTGAATGTAAGTCATGACACCATAAAACTCTTAGAAAAAAACATAGGCAAAATTCTCTTGGACATAAACATGAGCGACTTCTTCATGAACATATCTCCCCAGGCAAGGGAAACAAAAGCAAAAATGAACAAGTGGGACTATATCAAGCTGAAAAGCTTCTGCACAGCAAAGGACACCATCAGTAAAACAAAAAGACATCCTACAGTTTGGGAGAATATATTCATAAATGATATGTCAGATAAGGGGTTGACATCCAAAATATATAAAGAACTCACGCACCTAAACAAACAAAAAGCAAATAATCCAACTAAGAAATGGGCAGAGGACATGAATAGACACTTCTCCAAAGAAGAAATTCAGATGGCCAACAGGCACATGAAAAGATGCTCCACATCGCTAATCATCAGAGAAATGCAAATTAAAACCACAATGAGATATCACCTCACACCAGTAAGGATGGCCAACATCCAAAACACAAACAACAAATGTTGGTGTGGATGTGGAGAAAGGGGAACCCTCCTACACTGCTGGTGGGAAGGCAAATTAGTTCAACCATTGTGGAAAGCACTATGGAGGTTTCTCAAAAAACTCAAAATAGAAATACCATTTGACCCAGGAATCCCACTCCTAGGAATTTACCCTAAGAATGCAGCAGCCCAGTTTGAAAAAGACAGATGCACACCTATGTTTATCGCAGCACTATTTACAATAGCCAAGAAATGGAAGCAACCTAAGTGTCCATCAGTAAATGAATGGATAAGTAAGATGTGGTACATATACACAATGGAATATTATTCAGCCATAAGAAGAAAACAAATCCTACCATTTGCAACAACATGGATGGAGCTAGAGGGTATTATGCAGTGAAATAAGCCAAGCGGACAAAGCCAAGAACCAAATGATTTCACTCATCTGTGGTGCGTAAGAACAAAGCAAAAACTGAAGGAACAGAACAGCCGCAGACTCACAGAACCCAAAAATGGACTAACAGTTGCCAAGGGACTGGGGGTACGGGTGGGTGGGTAGGTAGGGAGAAGGGGAATAAGGAGCATTACAATTAGCACACATAATGTGGGTGGGCACGGGGAAGGCAGTATAGCATAGAAGTAGTGACTCTATAGCATCTTACTACACTGATGGACAGTGACTGTAATGGTGTATGTGGTGGGGACTTGATAATGCAGGGAATCTAGTAACCACAATATTGCTTATTTAATTCTATATTAATGATACCAAAAAAAACCCTTTTGAGTACAAGACAAAGTAGTCACAGAATGGCCCACCTAGAAAAGACCCTGTACCACTCGTCTGAGATGAAGCCTCTTACCTGAGAACACCACTGGTCTGGAGGACTGCTTTGCATTCTGGGAGTGTTGCTTCTTTTCTAGTGCTGTCAGCATGCCCCCCAAATCCAACTGCACTGGAATTTGGCTCTTCTTTCCACTACTCTTAAAATTATTCTACAAAGTTAAAAGATTAGAAGTGTATTTATAATAGTGTACTTTACAAACTGCTTTTCATTTTATGACAAAAAGTCGTAAAAAAGAAAATGAAACAGATTCAGACACTAAAAATCTTAAAAAGAATTAAAAGCATGACTATTTCTTCCTTCTCTTCTCAAAACATGGGTTTTACATTAAACTACCCACACTTTTGTTACACCTTCTTTGTAACAGATAAGATGCCAGAGCGTGTAAAGTATTCGGCTGCAAGTGTGCGGGGGCAGTTATCTGGTTGGTACTACTGCCTCATGAGCACCATTCATTCTCCAGCTGCCTAAGTGAGCCAACCAGCTGCCATGAAATCACAGGCATATGTCCAAACCATGCCTGGCAGATAACAATTAAATTTAGGCAGAGTCTAATAACCTCTCAACAAAAGTTATTTCTGAGAGAGTTGTGATCTGGGTCTGAGACTGCATAAGAGGCCACAGGGGCATGCTGCCCCGGTGCTTCCCACTCCACGCCTGCTCTCTTGCCCACCACTCTCTTCCTTGATGCCAGGAGTCCCACTGGATGAGGGCTCACGGAAGGGGTGAGGGCTAAGTACAACACAGGAGGGCTACATAGACCTCTGCAGGGATGGAAGATTAAAGCCAAATTATAATGTGGGGATTTAGAGTTAACACAAGGATCCAGAATTTTGAAAATAATTACCCCACTTTGAAAAGAAAATGATGATGAACATGCTAAAGAAGAAATGGCCAGAAGTATGTAAGTTCTCTATCCAGATTATGGACCAAAAGTTCAACCCCAGCTCCAGTGGGCTGGGGCACAAGGACGGCTATCTCTTCACCTTGTTCTGACTCCTTTAGTGGCTCTCATTTCATTTCCATCAGATGTTACTGCCTCACAAAGGAATTCTGTTTCCTGCATCAACTGAGCAGTATCTTATTTTTTAATCCAACGATTCTGGCAGTTTGTGTTTGCCTGCTTTCTGATGTAGTGGTTACCAAGTCTTACTGCAAAAGTAACAAAGCATTTTAGCTGAAGGACAGTTTCATTTCCACATACTGGATGTGGTTCTCCAATGAAGGAATAACTCATAACAAAACCACCTGTCTTGGCATATACAAACAAGTCAGGAAAATAGTTTTTCTTAAAGAGTTTAGTTTAGCAAGAAAAGTTAAGCCTAAAGTGATTGTGGTTGAAATCTAAAAATTACCTGCGGCTGCTGTTTAGACTGAAATTTCGGAGACTCTACTCTGTCTCTTCTCTCAGATGCAACTGCCAGATTGGGAAACTCCTCGGCATCCTAAGTAAACCACACACCCTTTAGCTCTTCATGAATCACAAGAATCAAACATGCCTGGGTGCAAACTTCTCCTTGTTCATGTTTTCTTTTTATAATAAGCTCCCATAAGTTCTCAAGGTAATACAAAACAGCCAAAACAAATTGCAACATAAGGGCTTTGTTTAATTCACTCTTAGAAAAATTTAAAGACTGCAGTTCTAACTCTCCCATCCCACAGAATGGGTGGCGGCCCCACTCACGGATGTGGGTGCCCTGAGCAGTCCACAGAACTGCTCCAAGCACCCATCCTTCAACTCTGTTTCCATCAGAGAAACTGTTCGTCTGGACTCAGGAGGGGTAAGGACCCTGTCACATGTGCTGATCGCAGACTAGAAAACAGGAAGAAGGGCACCAGGCCTCTAAGCAACTTTTAAATCATTCAAAAATGCCTTAAATGTTGTTATCAGCATATGAGGTGCCCTGGAGAAGTTATGTGGGAAGTAAGGGGCAGAAATATGAACTATTCATTGGCCTAAACTATAATGCTCTACCACAACTGTGAGTCTTCAAACATGCAACCCCGCTATCCTTGGAGGAATGCTCTGAGAGCCTTGGGAGCCCCCAGGTTGTGGGAAAGCCTCACACTTGACCCTAAGCTGGATGCTGGGCAGCACCGCTAGAAACCCTTCTGCCAGCACCAGGAGCCAGGCTGCTAAGTCATGAAATAGAGCCCAGACAGCTCCTGGGAGGACAGGGGCATTCTTGGGGCACCACAAGACAATTTAAAGGGCACCTTCAGAAGCCAGGGCCCATAACAGATCTATGGTATTCTAAATTTCCCTGTAGGTGAAGCACACTGCATGAAGATTTCTGGACAGAGAAGGAGGTCCTGCAAAAGGGAGCATGCCTAAGCAAGGGAACAAGCAGGTAACATGCTAGGGGAATTGTCAGTGCCGCGGCACCCAAGCCATTAGGTTCAGTACAAAGAGTCTTCCTCCAGACCACTGATCCCGCAAATGCTGACTGATGCCTGCTCTGAGACAGGCACTACAGTGACCCTGGAATGGTGGAGTTGAGAACACGGGCGACAACTATTTTCTTTAGCAATGGGAAAATGACTCGTAAAGAAAATGGTGGAGATTTTCACTTAGGAAACCAGTGTGAACCCATATTTCTATTAAGACAAACCCAATTATTACATCATTCAAGGTGAGTAATAAATATGAATTTACTTCAATCTTTGGAGGCTCCTGAACTGTCAGGACTTCATATTTCGACTTAGACTTTTCTTTCCTTTTCTTATTCTTTCTTGAGGCTTCATTTTGCTCAGGGTCTCCACCTTGTGATGCTCTGGACTAGAACAAAAAACAAGCAAAAACTATGGGTTTTAAGGACAGTCAATATAAATGTTTAATTCCATGTATCAGAGCAAAATTAAGGTATCAAGTTGTATAACTACATGGCAATTTTATTCAGGGTTTGGCTACTGATTCACTATTTTCCAAAGAGCCAGCATTCAGCAGACTAATTCTCAAGGAAAAATAACCTGTTAAAATATACATCATGTCCATATCTGATAAGGGGTTAACACCCAAAATATATAAAGAACTCACATGCCTCAACACCCAAAAAGCAAATAATCCTATTAAAAAATGGGCAGAGGATATGAACAGATGATTCTCTAAAGGAATTTAGATGGCCAACAGGCACATGAAAAGATGCTCCACATCACTAATTATCAGGGAAATGCAAATTAAAAACCACAATGAGATATCACCTCACACCAGTTAGGATGGCCAACATCAAAAAGAATAGGAACAACAAATGCTGGCAAGGATGAGGAGAAAGGGGAACCCTCCTACACTGTTGGTGGGCATGCAAATTGGTGCAACCTCTTTCAAAAGCAGTTTGTAGTTTCCTCAGAAAATTAAAAATAGAAATACCAAATACCATTTAACCCAGGAATTCCACTCCTAGGAATTTACCTTAAGAAAACAAGATCTCAGATTCAAAAAGACATATGCCCCCCTGTTTATCGCAGCACTATTTACAATAACCAAGATATGGAAGCAACCTAAGTGTCCATCAGTAGATGAACGGATAAAGGTGGTACATATACACAATGGAATATTATTCAGCCATACGAAGAAAACAAATCCTACCATTTGCAACAACATGGATGGAGCTAGAGGGTATTATGCTCAGTGGAAAAAGCCAGGCAGAGAAAGACAAGTACCAAATGATTCCACTTATTTGTAGAATATAACAACAAAGCAAAACTGAAGGAACAAAACACAAAAGACTCACAGACTCCAAGAAGGGACTAGTGGTTGCCGGGGGGAGGGGTGGGGGAGGGTGGGTGGGGAGGGAGGGAGAAGGGGATTAAGGGGCATTATGAGCAGCACACATTATGTAGGGGGGGGTCCCGGGGAAGGCAGTATAGCACAGAGAAGCCAAGTAGTGACTCTATAGCATCTTACTATGCTAATGGACAGTGACTGCAATGGGTGTAGTGCGTACTTGATAATATGGGTGAATGTAATAACCACAGTGTTGCTCATGTGACTCCTTCATAAGATTGTATAGCAATGATACCCTAATAAAAAAAAGATAAAATATACATAATGTCCAATTATCCTGAAACTGGTGGATTTGGATGTAACCTAGTTTTCAGCCTGAAGAGGCCCCACCAATGATTCTACTGATACCAACTTGAAGTCCTTTCTTAAGTCCAGGTGGGCCATTCCTACCTCCACAGCCAGCGAGCCCAAACCCTGACTGCATAGGACCTTTGCACTTACACCCACACCTAGATCTAGGTGAGGCCTGACCCTCATTCTGGCTCCAGAGTCATCCCATTTCTGCCTAGTCTCTCCATCTCCCTGTGAGCACTAGGCACTACCTGACTGGCTGTGGGCTGTCTGCACTTGCTAGGCTCTCCATGAGAATGAAGGCCCTAAGAGGACACGGCCTTTTTATGTTTAGCGCCTGCTTTATCCCCAAAGGGAACTACCCTCCTCCCCTCCAGAGTAAGCTTCAGTGGCTATTAAATACAATAGTTTGCTACTGACCTACAGAGGGTCTCAATGACATTTTAAGTGAAAAAGGCAACTTAATGGGTAGTATGTATACAAAGATCCCATTTTTGTTTAAAAAAAACAAACAAACCCCAAAACCTAAAAACCAAAGCAAACCTCTCTTTGTTTTCAGGAGCCTGAGGTGGATTATGCACCAGGCTGTTAATGCAGACTTCACTGGGAGGTAGGCAAAAGAGAGGTGTGGGAAAGATGACCTTTTCTGTAATCAGATCCTTGTGGTATTAGATTTGTTACTGTGGTAATAAAAATCCACATCACAGAGTGTTAGAGGGAAACCCATTGTGACCACTACCATCCCTGCTGTGTACAATGCAAAGCCACCTGGGTATAAGATTACAGGAGATGTTAATCTTCTAATTTTGATCTTAGAATTTTTCTAAAATAAACTTTTCTTACACCTATGATTTTAAAATAGTTCTTAAAAATATTGAGACAATAAAACAAGACCTCCTTCTTAGAATGTTAACTGCCTACCAGGGAAACTGGTCCAGTCAGTGACCTGGCAGCCAGATCAGAGAACCAACTAGGGGCCTGTCATGCAGGCCGTGCTCAGACATCTCCATGGGTGCTCAGGGTGGGGTCTGCCAACGTGTGCACAATGCTGTGGGGAATAGGCCTGCAGCCTGCCTGCACTGTGACTGTTTCCAGTACACGCCCTCAGTTAGCAGGGCATAAACACACAGCCCCCGTTTGTGTGGGATGTATGGGCTGTGACAGTGGAAATCAAGAAGTATCTCGTATCAGAAAGACAGTCGTTGCACTGAGCAAACACGGTTGTATTCCAACCTAAAATAACATCTCAGTACACAGCGTAAACCAAGAACAACATTTAGATGAATAAAACCGGCTCCTCAAGAAGCAAGACAGGGACTGATAAGAATGACAGCTTAAAAATGAGTTGAAAGGTAAAAATGGATTCTGAAATGCTACCTTACACTAAGTTGCAAGTAACCAAGAATCAGTAACACAGACCAGATGACTGCAAACTGCGGGAATCAATTATTTTACTACAAGTACCCTAGTAGGCGAAAGCAACTCAACAGACAGGAGAATAGAGGAAGAAGTGCGGCACTTTTTACACCACACACTTCCACCAGCAAGTCTCCTTTAAAGAATTCAAAAATGTTTCACAGGTATTTCAAGACCATAGGACTGAAATGAACATCCCCACTCTGGACAGAGGCTACCTTGTGTGCCTTCACGGAGTACCTGTTCTCTCTTCAAGATGCAAGCACAACTCAGAGCAGTGGCCATAGTACAGAATGAAATGCTTTGTTTGATCTGCACAAAAACAAAGACATGCGGGGCAGGGAGGAGCACCCCCATGCACATGACACACACCTTTGTAGTAGGATTGGGTGGGTTTCTCTCTGCAGGAAGGAACAGGAGCCAGAACTTCACAAAATGATATACTCACATTTTTAGGGACAGGTGACAGTTCTGTAGATAATGTCTGCCGAACAACATAACCCATTGGTGTCCAAGATAACTCTGCTCAAAGATAACCAAAATTGTTGAAGAATCTCCAAAGTAAAAAAGAAGTTCCTTAGAAATTCCAAACATGCATTACAGGAGGTAATTACTGAGAGCACAGTTATATTTAGACTTGTGTTCAAAACTTTCTCTTGGTAACAACAGCATTCACTGAACTTTCTTCTTGGAACATGCATGCTGTATTAACTTGTAAGGGCAACTGATTTTCCTAGAAACTGGTCTTTCAATGGGAGGTGCAGGTGAGTAGACAAGCAATAGTTTCAGTTAAAAAACCCACAATTATACCCACATGGCAAACATAGAATTAACAATCTAAACATCAAATTTGGGCCCTACTAACCTTGATGTGTACCTTAAAAAATATCAGAAGTCAAAGGATCGCTAGACTTCAGCTACCACAATAACTGGTAACATTTCTTTTTAGATCACAGGCATAAGCATGGCAACACTACTCCTTAGGTGCCCACGAAATGCCACGCGCAGACAAAACAAAAGAACGTCCATCAGGACACGGGCAGGTCACATGACAGCCTGGGGCTACCCCACTGAGGGTGAGACTGCTCGTCATCAGGGCTATGCATCCTGAATCGCCTCTATAGAGATGATCTTACTGAACCACACACGTACCAAATGTGAGAACACAATGGAAAACACACCTATGAGTACATTTGGAGTCACTGGTAGGACAAGCTATTTATAAAAATTTCCTGAACAGAATCTACTGAACTCTCTCTGAATCTATCACTTATGGGCCAGGACAGAACAGATCAGCAGTTCTCAAAGCGCAGCTGCCAAAAACCACGTTCCTGACAGGAGTGAGGAGCATCCCGCACAGACAGCACACAGTGGGGCTCCAAGAGGCTGTGACCCAGGCCGAGCAAGGCCCGCCTGGCTGGCTGATCCACAGGGCCAGACCTAAGGAGTTGCAAAAACTGTGCAACTGCTCTCCCCACTAGATTTTAATTTTGGAAAATGGTTATTTTTCATAAAAACATCTATGTTAACACGTAATGGGTTCATTATTTTTACTTTTATGCTAATTAGTAAGTATCTTTTAAATCTGCTTAAATTTTGAATAGTACAAATACTGACAGCTATAACGTACATCAACAGAAGCTCTCTGGGGCTTTTAGGAGGTATGAGGAGGTCCTGAGACCAAAAACCTTGAAAACCACTGATACAGTCATTCTGAGTAAGGAAGCAGTCATTTCTGAGTTCATAAAATTTCTCACTTAATTGAGCAGATTTCATTTAGAATCCTCTGCTATTTTACACTACATGTGCAAATACATGGGATCTTATTTACTTCCTTCAATGTGCTAACAAGGGTGACAGTTTAGCAGCGACCCAGCAGCCGCCTTCAGGAAGGCTTTACAACAAACACATTGCAGGTGCACCAGACTGAAAATGAACCTCAATGACCACTTCTTAAAAGAAGCCATAGCAGCCCCTTACCTCTTGTGCACGAAGAGGACCCACTAGCAGCAGTACCAGTTACAGATTGGGTCAGATTATTTCTCTTCACTATTTCACCCTAAAAGGCAAACCGGTTACTTTCTATTATTTAAGTTTTAAATATAGCTTCCCTTGTCATTCTTAAAATCTGCAAAACATATGCTAATTAAAAAACTCCAAGTACTTAAGTACATAATGTAAAGATAAATCATATCCTTCTGCCGAATCTCACTCCCTCAAGGAAAACCACCCACTGCCTACAGCTTAGCCAGCACCCCTCTACTTCTCTGCGTATCTGAGGAGATAAACATCTGTGTTTGTATGGATCCCAATGGGATCACACAATACATCTCAGGCAACTTTTAAGAGATCAACAAATCACAACTGCCATGTCAGCACAGATGTGCCTACACCATCCTTAAAGCCACTGAGCCCCTGTAAGAACATGAAAGCCGTGGTCACCACACCCATGCTGCAAAATTCCACAAAAATCCATCAAAAGGTTCACAGAAATAACAAAGGTAAGTCTTGTACGGCATGCACCCTTTTATCAAAAGACAGCAAGTTGCTGTACGGATGGACCTTGATGCACAGAGTGACAGTGGGGGACAGGTAAGCACATTAAGAAACCCCAAGGTGACCAGCAGCACTCAAGGTAAAAAGAAATTGATAAATTCAAATTTGAATGTATTTAAAACAAATTCTAAAGCACATATACTTCATAAATTACTCACTTTCCCTCATTACATCTGAGCCCAGTTATAAAAATGAAATTATTTAAACACAATCTGTTCTTTTAGTAAATACAACTTTTATGGTCACCAAGACCAATGAAACACTAAGTCTTACCTACTCAAGGACAGCTAAGTTAATTATATATATAAATAAAGAGTCAATGCAATAGGTTTTCAAAAAATATTTAATGACATGGGAAAAAATGACAAAAGTTTCTAAAAACTCAAACACAAGCCCCTACAAATGCATAATCCCAAATTGAGGGGAACCCCTTTCAATTCCCACAATGTACCACTGAAAAGACTAAGTGCTAAACATGGTTTTCTCTTCACTGTATAATTCCAGACAATTACGTATTTTTTCTTAATATTTTTCTGGTGTTTAAAGACACTAATAATATGATCAGGAAAAAAGATTTCTTTGTGGGGGGAACCTCCACAGGTAATTCAAGAGTGTGATCTACAATAAAGCAACAAGTATGCAAGTGTCCCAACATATCACGATTGTCTCATGTCATGTCCAAACACACGGCACTCCCGTGTGACAGGCAACCACAACAGGAGTGATGGGTGCAGGCCACCCCCACCCCTGCCCTTGCTCCCAGAGCTGCCTGGAATGAGCCACTGATCGCCCACGAGGCAGACATGGGGCCCCTCAGCTGCTCCACTGCTCAGACAGTGAGCACGGACCCACCCGCATGGCTGACGCAACAAAACCAATGCTTCCACAGCCACCATCCTTCAGCCTTCCTGGTCACAACCAGGCAACGGGAAAGCACGGTGGCGTCAGTACAGGACCTGCAGGCTCTGGGATCCAGGCAGGCCCCCCAGGGAGCACTAGGACAAGAAACACAAGCCCCTTCTCCACTCAGGAGGGAACGCGAATCAACACTGGGCTGTTTCTTGTTCTTGCTTCGTTCTCTGTACCCTCCCACCTCACCTTTAGCAGAAACTTGTCAGAAGCCACTTCAGGGACTACTCATCTATTACGTTTTTTTCCAGGAAGTCCCCATCAGTTTGAGGAAAATGCCTCAATTTGATGCACTGAAACCTTGAGACCAAATGTTAATAGTGTAATTTTAAATTATGATGCAGCAAACTGCACTTACTGTAATTACTTTTGCTGCATTTGCTGTGTCACTAACAAGAGAAAGACACAGATAAAAAGCCTGAATAAATCAGAAGTTACACTATGCAGTTTTAATATTACTATTTGATTAAAAAATCTTTTTCTCTGTATTGGATAAAGCTCTGTCAGAATATAATGCTGGAAGTGAGATGTTCACAGTGGGCTATCTAGGCAGCTGGACTTGTACTGGAATCTTCTTCCTGAGGCACTGACTTCTAGAGCAGTACCTCTCTGCTGCCAGGTAACAGGAAACAAACCAGTTGATTATTTTAAACCAACAGCTAGATGAGGTGCTGCAGCCTATAAACAATTCAGATAAGGTCATCCAAGTGTGCCGGGCCCCTCCCATAGCACGATTCCCTTTGTGGTGCTGGAAAGGTGTATACTGACAAGGAAGGACAGGAAGGAACAAGGGAAACAAAGAGAAGGACCTGGGCTCACCTCTGGTAACAACACAGTGGGTTTCGCAGCTTCTCTTAGAAGAGACACGTCAGAGGCAGAACGCAAAGGCCCCCACTGGGGCTGCTTTTGGGTCTCTGATACCTCATTGCTTTCTGGACCCTGCAGTTCAGGAAAATCCAATCTGGTAAATTCATACCCGGGTTTGGAGGAAGATCCACTTTTTTCAGTGATTCTGGATTTCCTGTCTGTTTGTTTATGATAACCACCTGTATTTACAGAATTAAAAGCGGGGGTAAAAATTTAGATGTTTGATGACCTGTACTCACGCTAACACTGCAGAGTAGAAAGTCTGCTACTATTGATGCAACGTTATTGTCCAAATACTCTAACTTTTGCTAGGGGTGCTAACCGTCTGTCTGTACCAGTAGAAATGGAGAAGTACACAACACGCTGCAAATTTTAGGAGTAATTCCAAGGTTGGTGAAAGTTACCTAAACCTGATTATGTAGCTGGGCATTTTAATTATCCTTAATATATGTTTTATTAGAGTTTTGCAAATTTAAAGGGACACCAACAAATTTCGTTTAAGTAATAAATATTCCTTTTTTTAGAGGAATTTTGGAGGAAAGCAGATAGAATTAAACTTATAACCTCCTTTCCATCTTTCTCCTTCAAATGCAAATGAATGATGCAGAAAGCCGTTGCATTTAGGTATACGGCCCGAGTTATTATAGTTAACTGTTCAACTTTGCTTTCACAGTTCCAGGTATCAAATGGTTTACAAGTGAAATCAAGGCAAAGAGAAAATTACATACCAAGTAACATAAATAATACATTAAATAAGTTGACCACTTGAAGTAAATGCACTGTTACAAAGGTTTAAGTCATTATATAAATAGATGTCTGTGACCAAACTACTAGTAAATAACTTACAGTAAAAAGCCAAGTACCATGTAGAATCACTAACTTTCAGCCACACACCCAAACCCAAACAGCAGTTTTCAAGCCCAATGCAGACACATCCTCTAACTATACTATCCCAAGTTTGTTACTATTTAAGATGGGATTTAAACCACAGACACACTCTCCCACCTACTAAAAAGTGTAACAGATTAGCAGAGAAGCCATTTCAGGAGTGAACATGGTCAAATATAGCACAAAGGATGTGGTTATGATTTGCTTTTATTTCAGAATGTGTTTTGAAGTGTGCGCTCATCACCTATTTGCTATATGACTTTAGACAAGTCCTCCATAAAACAAGGTACTAACACAGTATGGGGCATCAAAGAGCCCACACACAACAGGTCCCTCCCTGGGAGGAAAGGCCTTCAGAATCCCACAGGTAGTCCAATGGCCTCAGCTTTTCACAATCAAGGAGCCCACAGAAAAAAACATATAAAAAGCAGCAGAGTTTCTGGGGTAGATGAGGTAAATTGACATGACACTGCTGAGTTTGTTTTTTTTTTACCTGATTTCCAACTAGCATCACCATGAACAGACACATGATGTGAACTTTTAGCTGATTTTGTATCAGACGACACAGGCCCATCAGCCTTCTTGCTGTTAAATTTTTGCTCATCATATGTTTTCTTCTGCAGGAAAAATAAAAAAGTAACATGAGTTAAGGAAACTACACTATAAAAAAAGGCTTAAAATTGCAAATGTGTATTCACAACTTAACCATTTATAAAAAGGTTAGACCAAATCAATTCTTAAATATCACAGGATAGATAGACAATGCTTAACTACCATGCAAGAATGCCCTGTTCCCTGCACGTTAAATGCTAAGATGTCCAACAAAACCGCAGCACTCACTAACCTTAAGCAGAGCCCGCGTGTCTTGCGGGAGAGGGCACGTGTGCTCATTTTGAAAGCCTTTCTTCACTGTTGGAAAGCCTCGGTAACAAGCAGGCTGGCTGTAATCACACTGGGAGCCATGTACTGGGCACACGTTCCGTGGAGAGTCCAGGGTGTAAGGAGAGTAGGTATATGGATGAAGTGCAGTCTCAGAAGATAAATACTGAGGTGGAAAAGGTGATAGTGATACTCCAAAAGCCGTATCTTCAGTATAAAGGCCCTGCCTAAATAAAAAGAGTAAATTTTAGTTGCAGATTTCATGCCACAAACCAAAGAGCTTAACATTTTGTAGTAAAAAAATTTAAACTTTTTATGAATTTTGAGATTGTTCATCCTAGCATTGAGGTATCTCTAATTAAAAGCCAAACAAAACCTCTGGGCCTTTCTATCTTAACCCACAAAGAAAGATGCTGACCTTGTTAGTTTTTCACTGCTGAGCAGGCCCAACCATGGCAGGACTGTATATATACAATGAGCACTAGGAGACCTCAAGGACGTCTCAGCAGTCTTTCATGTGCATGCTGTCAAACCTTTAGGAAAGCCTCTCTCAGCCACCCTTGCCAAAAGAGCCGACAGGACCATTCTCTCTGCAGAGGAGGTGTGAGAACTCAGAAAGCGAACCTCACTGACATGGGTCGGGAGGCCTGCGAGGGGAACTCCCACACCCACCCCTCCTCAATTACAGAACCCCCAGCAGAAAGAGAGGACACACCTTTCATGTCATACCGTTTTGGCAACTCTATCCCCCAGCAGGAAGAGGGTAGGTTACCACCTCCCCTGGCATCAGCCCAGCCAATGAGAAAACGTCATCACCCTGAATTCTTGCTTTTCTCCAATGGACTGTCCTTCAAAATGACCCCTCCCAACTCCCCATTTCTTCTGTAAGTGTTCTTCTCATTTGTTCTCCCGACATGCCTATGGTTTGCCATGACTTGCTTGTCCTGGATTGCAGTTCTCTGCTATCCCCAAATAAACCCATTTTTGTTGGGAAAATAACACAATAAAATAAAAAACAAGTTTTATTTTTAAGGTTAACAGGGACTTTTACAGAAACCCGACCACCCAAATCCAGCCTCCACCATGACAACCTTCAGTGTCTGAGCCCCAGGCCTGTGTGTGCTGGCAGATGGCCTGCTGCAGCCCTCTGCCTGCTCTGAAACCTCCACTTCCTGTGCCTTTCTGATGCACACGGTCAGAGCTGCAAAGCGGACACTGCATGAACGAAGGCCTGGGAACCACACACCCAGGTGAGAAGACAGACACCATCTGTGAACACTGCTATTGCCTCTGTTTGCTCACACTGCTAGGCTAAACCAAAATATAAGACTGATTTTTTTTTTTCCAGCAAATTTGGTAGATAGCCAGAGGTTTTGACTGGGGCCAGAGTTTTCAACCACTGCTGTACTGAAAGCTGATACAATGATGAAATGCTAAGCAGCTGAGTTAAAATACAAATCACCACTGTTTCATTCTCAAAAATAAGCACCAGATGTTTCTGTAAATTTCCAGAGCTGAAAATTTTCTTGTAGCAAATTAATGAAATCCCCTAGTGAGCTGTTCTTTTGAAAGGCAGGAAATTTCCAAGGCTAATGAGACACATCCTGTGTGGTCTCCTAATTCCTGTCAGAAGATACAGGCATAGGCACCATGTACTAGAGGTCATTTTTCTATTCGGCTCCAAGTTAAGAGCCTGCACTGAAGGGGAAAGGGAGTCACGATCTACCTTTAACACACGGGAATGTTCCCTGCTTTCACTTCCATGCAGTACCCAATTACAGATTGCCTGGTATCACTGTCTATTAGTTCATGACATTTACAGTAAGCTTAGATCTTGTAAGATCTTTTACTCACAGGTAACTAATTCTAGCAATGAAATACTCCTAATGAAAAGCTGAACAACCCTATTTACTGCCCTTTCTCTGCTCCCAGAACACCTGACCCAGTGTGGATAAAATGAAAGTTCCTGTGGCCAGGTTTCTCACCTGGCCCTGATTGGCTTGCTTACTACACACGTGTGGGCAATACATCATTATTGACTCTATATAGAGCACTGCCCAGTGTTCTGCACAACACGGTGGCATGACTGCAGGAGAGCAGAGCAGAGGATAGAGGCCCAGAGGACGGCCGTGCAGGCAGAAAGGTCCAGAGGATGGCTGTGTGGGGCAGCTGTGCAGGCAGAGACACCTAGAGGCAGAGACCAGCTTGCTGCATGCAGACTCGCTCTGAGTAAACAGGGTTTTAGTGATTGTCCTGTCACTGTGGAAATAAAGTTGAGTATCACCCTTTCACCCCAAGAATGTTTTACTGTCATTTCTCTGGTCACACTGAGTCCATAGTGAACCTGTCCGGGGCTGAAACCCGTTGGCAGGACACCTAGTGCTGCTCCTGCTAGAGAGGAGGTACGCTGAAAGCTCCACCCCACTCCCCAGATGCTAACCCTAGGTGTGAATCCCCATTTTATGATGCTCAGAAGATCTAATGGGAGCAGATGAAGATGGACAATCGGTTCTTCACAAGAGAAGATGGGCAAAGATGATGGGCTGATAGCAAAAAAAGTACAAAAGATGACATCCCACATCTAAGAACTAACCAGACCAAGACAGTTTGGGTAAAGAAGAAAAGGGGACAGGGTCCCCCAAAGTGGTAGTCTTGAAGGCTGCTGTCATCCAGGAAATTGTCATGGATGAGTCTGTAGACCTTGGTTTGGGTCCCAGCTCTATTACAATCTTGTTTCCCTCTTTGGACAAGTCACCACTGGACAAGGTCCTTCTTCCTCTGGAAAGTGTATTTCCTTTCTAGCCAAGGCACAAACAATCCCACAAGGAGAACTACACACAACACAAAATCTGAGACACCTCACGGCATCTGTCAGGGTTTCAAATGACTTGTCTGTCAAATTCCAGTTGCCATGAACTTCCCAGATGACCCTTACCTACAGCAACATCCCCCCCAACCTTGTGCCCTCTGTCTGAGCCCCCAGCCCATGTTACCATCTCATCTCATACAGCTAACCTCCCTGGGAGCTCCTGCAGCACCCATCAACTTCTGCCCCACTTCCTGTGCTAGCCCCCCCTGGCCCCTGACTCTCCCAGGACTTTCTCCCCACAAGCTCAGCTGCCTCCTTGGCATGACGTCTGCTGGGTCTGGCCTTCCGTCATATCACCTGACAGGCTCCATGGACCTGGACTTGTAGCCCTGCCCTCTCTTTGCTCTTGCCCACTTCCCAGCAGCTTCTCTTCTGTGGCCCGGCTTCCTCTGCACTCTCCCTATCTCGACTTTCTGAGTCTTTCTGAGTCTGACTTTCTCACCATCCTGCTTGGGACACAAGTGGGAAGTGGGGGTGCAACCCAGCACCTCTGCCGCCTCCAGGCTTCTATCGCCAACTTACAGGTCATTTCCACTTAATAGTTCACATTTTCCCCTGGCAAATAAATCCAAAACTGAACATCTAGTACCCTAAGCCCCACTTCCCACTTGTGTTGAATGAGCCTACAATTCTTTGCATGTTCTCAACTGGAAACGATAGAATCTTTACCACCAAAACTGCAAGGACAGCCATGGAGCCTCTCTTCTTGCAGCAGGTGTCTGTGTACCTTCTCTATTTCTGGGGCCTAGAACTTGTCAAAGCCATTAGGCCTCTCTCACCTTCAAGTCAAACCAGAATGCAGGAATAATTATCGTGACACCACTCAAAACACGACCAAAAGTTCCCTACTTCCTACCCAGCAAACCTCTTTTCAGCAGTACCATGTGGGTTTCAATCGACTAACATCTCCTAGCATCTGAATCTTCCTCCTCTACCATCTCTGAAATATACCTCACACCTGGTCCCTCCCATCAGGCCTACCAAACAGACCTGAGCCATATGAGGACTGCTACTCACGGCTGAGAGGTTTTAACTGAAAAGCACCTACTAATGTGCCATGACATTCCACAGAATACTGAAAGGTGCTGAAGATGCTCAGTGAACTCCTGCACAGCAACAGCAGCTTCAGAGACTAAGACTGAACTAAAGCCAGAAGAGCTGAATGCTACCAACTGGTTCTGCCCTTCTTACCTGAATAACCAATGCTTCCAGCCTCAGTCTCTCATGTGTAGAACATTACCCCTCCCCAACAATTTCATGAATAGTGGCAAGCATGACAGAAAAAAACACATCAATACCCAAGCAAAACACACACATCCTGATGTCACAAAGCATATATTACGACAATCAACAAAGTCATCACCTGAGGACATCAATGGGAAAGAGAATTTATGTGTTTGCCTGGCCACTATCTGTTCATTGCACCAGTAAATACTCAGTACCTTCCAAACATGGCCAATTCTACACACAGGCATATGTTGGAGATGTTGCAGGTTCAGTCAAAAACATCACAATAAAGCAAATCAAATGAATTTGAACTTTTTGGTTTCCCAGTGCATAGTAAAGTTATGTTTACACAATACTGATAGTCTATTAAAAGTGCAACAGCATTATGTTTTAATAGAATAATGTACATTCCCTAATTAAAAAACACTTTTTTGCTAAAAAATACTAACCATCATCTGAGCTTTTGGAAGTCATAATTACTGATCCTACATCAGCATATGATAATAATGAAAAAGTTTACCAAAATGTGACACAGAGACATGAAGTGAACAAATGCTGTTGGAAATGGTGCCCATAGACTTGCTCAGTGCAGGGCTGCTACAAACCTTCACTTTGTAAAAAACACAGTATCTACAAGGCATAATAAAGCAAAGAGCAATAAACGAGGTATCCCTGTAGAGAACACTTCTATGATACTGCGTAGTCTGGTCTGTAACGTGGATTTGGAGGTCAGTACATCTTCTTCCCTCTCCCTCAGTTCAAGTCTACATAAGAAGGAGAAAAAGAGCACAGCCCATGAGACTCTTCCCCCTACATCTAATACTTTCCATATAGTAGCCTTTCAACAATTAACTGCAAATGAGAAAATAAAGTCCCTTGGAATGCATTGTTGGAAGTAATGCAGGTGGACCTTCCATAAAAGGTCACTCTACTCCTTGGAGGGAGGGAGAACACGGAGAATTGGGGTGCGATAGTGGACCAAGGAAAAAGAAAGTATATTAGTTATGGAAAATGCTCCCCTTTTTTGTCAGAGCAGCAAGAGCTCTCCATTTACATGACATCTGACTATGGCTTTGCACTTTTCATCCTATGTTAGAACTGACCAGGTGTAAAGTCTCCCCATTTCAGCCCCACTTTAAAGGCTCTTGCCCTTTCTCTAAGCCAGCCCCCTTTGTCCTTAATTGTTTTCTTGCCAAGCAGGAATTCTGGCAGCCAACCTTTTCCTTGGTCATAAACAATTAAAAAAAAATCACGTGCAAAAAGGGTAAAGGTAAGAAACGTGATTTTCACAGATGGACAGTGACTGTAATGGGGTTGGGGGGGGGAACCTGATGAAGGGGGTAGTGTAATCACCATAATATTACTCATTTAATTGTAGATTAATGATATCAAAATAAACTTATTAAATAAATAAATAAATAAGAAACGTGATTTTAAAATTTAGCACTGCACATCTGTGAGCCTCTAATCTGTCTCTATTCATGTTACTGCCAGAGTGTTCCTTAGCTAATGGAATGCTTCCACCTTTATTTTGGGTAACTGGAATCCCACACAGCAGGTGTCTTAGAGTCCTTGTTATCGAGTGAGATAAATTTCACATTTTATTACGTGTGGCACCCAAGGTAGGGAACAATTCAAGTGAGACCCATGTCAATCTTCCTTTTACAAAGGATGAACTACAGTGGAAAACATCAGTATTCTTACCAAAGGCCTTCAGCACATACAGGAAAGACTTCGATTTTGTCAAAAAAATACAATTTTCAAGATCTCCTAAATACATTAGAAGACTCAATGATTGTTTTTTTTCAATCACACCACACAGGCAGAAAAAAAAAAGGAAGTCATTTGACCCATATCAAAGGAGACAAAGATTCTCACAGAAGCATAACAGTAATGCATACTTCAAAAGAAATCTATGGGTAGTCTACACAGTTATGTGAAAGGTTTCACACTTAATTTTCTAAATTCAGCTAATAAAAGAAACCATTTGTAAATACCTAGAGAATGAATCTTGAGAAGGAAGATAAAATTTTTAAGGACATAAAACTCCTTTCAAATCAAATTTAGAAGAATTTATAACTGAAGTCTGTATAATCCATCTCCATAGAACATATATAAAGAAAAAAATGGTTGAAAGCAAAACTCAGCAATTTTCAAAGAATTATCAACAGAAAGCAGCAGCCACGGCTGCTAGCCCCAACTCCTTCCCCAAACAACATTCTAAATAAAAAACCCTAAAACGGAAGAGCATGTTTATCTTTTTGAGATTTTCTTAGTCCCAGTTCCCCTCCACCCTCATCTTGCCCACCCACCATTTATTTTATCTATTAGATACGTGATACAGTTTAAACCTTATACACAAATGAACCCTGAAACTGCATTTCTCACAAACTAATGCAATGCAGTCTCCACGCTTTCTTTGCCCAAAATAATCTCACCAGTACAAAGAAAAGGAGAGCCGACACTTCAGTTTTTGGTGCACAACTCAGTCAAGTTGGGCTGCTGGCTCAGACTCTCTTTGGCTAAGATCTTCTCTGATTGCTCTGAGAACTTTAACGTGTTAGCTGCAGCATATTTCAAAATCTAATCGCCATTAAAGCCAAGATACAAAGCCCCAGGTAAGGCAAGACATTTAGAAAGATACATACTCAGCCACTGGTAGTTCCTGAACACACGGATAGTAGCGGGCTGCACAGCTAGGCAACACGCGTGCTTCTGAAGACTCTGACCATGCCACACTGAGCCCAGCAAATTTGGGGACAAACGGTTTGACATCTGCTGACAACTTGATGCCCTGAGGGAAAAAAGGGGGTTTGACTACATACATTCAGAAATCAACCTAACGTAAATAAACAAACCCAAAGAGAGTGGCTCTGTTCTAGCTGCCAGAAATGCTAACTCTAGCGCTGCTGTTCAAATACTACTGTCTTGTAAAGACAAGAATTTGTTGGCCAACAATTTAGCCCGTAATGCTTCTGTAGTAGAAAAAGTGGTCTCCCAAGTGCTAAAAGTGAAAAAAAAAGGACAACCTATTAAAGTGGAAGCAAAATTTAACTCAAAATGAACCACAACTGATCACGCTTTCTGAGCTTTAACCTGAAACACGGTGTTGCACCCCCCAGTTGTACTCAGGGATAACCGAGAACCGTACAACTGTTGGTAGTCAAATAACACCCGCGGAGGGCATAACCGCAGCACTCAAAACACCGTACGAAGTTTGTGTCTATGAAATTTCTCCAAAAAGTCACACTAACATTTGCTTTTCACCCAATGAACCAGTATTGGCGAAAAGCAAAAGCAAGTTCTATCGCTATGAGCCTTTAGGTTGAGAATGTAAATATGTGGTTTTTGTTTTGGGTTTTAGATCCGTACTAAGAGATCCACTCTCACTGACCACCTCACATCCTCGGCTCACAGCTCGTCTGAACGCCGCTCCGCGCGAGGCCCTGTGGCCGCCGCGCACGCCCGGCCAGAACACCGCTCCGCGAAGCGCGCTCCCCAGCCACTTCGCACATGCCGCCCCTTCCTGCGAACGCCGCTCGCCCTCAGCCTCGGGACCCGACTCTCGCCCGCGCCTCCCGCATCCGGCTAACCGCGGCACGGGCCGCACGCGACCAGGGCTGGGCACCACCACGCCGCCCTCACCTCGCCCGGGGACTCCCGTGACCTCTCCGACGCCATGGTGGACAGCCCGGAGAATGCTGGGCCGGGGAGGCCAGCAGTCGGCCGTCGACCAACGGGACAGTTGTGCGCGGCCCTTTAAGGCTCGCTTTTCCGCCTTCGGAGCGGACTACAGGAAGTGCGTCACAGAAACGCGCCCCAGCCTGCTCCATCTCAGACCGGAAGTGTGAACCGCGATGGCAACGGCACTAGGTCCGCGCACGCGCCTGGGTGGGTCGGAGTCTCGTGGCCGGGCCTAGGCCAAGAAGGCCAGCCGGACGTGGTCCTGAACCTCCGGAACCAAGTCCACAGCGTTCAGCCTCCTGTAAGCAGTTCGGTCTTTAGGAGATGTGCGGAGAAAGGTGGATGGAAAAGCGGTAGAGTCTTGCGGTGTTAACAACCTGGGGCAGGCGCCGCGTACGGCTCGCGCTGGGACAGCGCAGGCGGACTGAGGGTTGCTGGAGGCTAACTAGGTTTCCTGCCCCCTGCTCAGTGACAGGAGTGGAATGACTTCCAGGGTTCTACGCAGGCACCGCAGGCAGCTCCAGTTCCTCTCTAAGTTGCTCAGACACAGGGACCGTGGCTTAGGCAGAGTTGAGTGACGGCCTCCGGAGAAAAAGCAGAGCAAGATAATTACACTCAGAACAATGTAACAATGTGCAAAGAAGTCCCTGTCGAAACTCTGTTACCCATTACGCAGTCAGAGTCACGCTAATTCTCTAGGGTAAAGATATCAGACTAGGAATATAGACATCTTCAGTGAGAGCAGTTAAACCTCAAAAGGCCAGGAGCAACTTGGCCTGGAATGTTTGAGTGTTCTGCAGATAAAAAGAAATGTCTCAGCATAACCCGTGACTTCACTGTATCAATTAGATCAATGACACTGTAAAGTTTACCTTAGCCTGCCAAAAGGCCCAGCTTATTTTTAACTGTGCCTATGTGCTATGTATTTCCTCCTCTGATCCTAACCAAGTAATCTGCAACCTAGGAAAAAGACTAATTCAGTAAGCAAGCCCAGCTGTAAACATCCCAAAAAGTTAGTAAGTTTAACACACTTTAGCAAACAGGCAACAACCCAGCCCACCTTGGGGGCAGGGCAGGCAGTCTTAATTGACATGCTCAGTCTTAACTGACATGCTCCCAGAGAGAAACTGCTATCCTGGGAAAGAATCAGAGGCTAATTTCTTGTTACTCATCAAAAATGAGCATTCTGGGACCACTGAACAACTCTGCACCCCTAGCCGTTTACCCCCATTCCTGAAAATCCTCAACCACGCATAAAACCCCTAGAGAATGAGCCAGCCACGGACTCGCTTGTCCTCTCCTGGCATGAGCCAGTTGTCCTCTCACTTCATCTCTAAATAAAAGCCTTTACCGTGGCTCTCCTACCTTGAGTGTTTGCTAAGTTCATTCTTCGGCTCTGCGAACAAGAACCCCGGCATCCTTGCCTCCTGTGCGGGTCCCACAGGTTGGGTAGACACTCCTGGGACACCCAAACCTCCAGAGTGAGTAAAGGCTGAGGGTCTGGCAATAGTCCATGCTGTAGGTTTAAGGTGGGAATATCACCCCTGCCTCTCAATATTCCTTGGTTTCCTCTAAATGCAATTAAGTTTACTTGGCAGTTCTGGCATTGTTTGCTTAAGCCTCTAGGTGGGAGCAGAAAGTTCTAGGCTGCTCACAACCATCATCAGTATTGTGCTCATTATGTGTAAAAGCTTCCCTTTCTAAAGAGAAGGCCATACCAGAGGACCACCAGACTGGGGTCTTAATATTTACTGACAGCTCATTTAAAAGGTTTTTCCAGCATAGCAAATAGTCTGTGTTGGCATTAACTCTTTGTTTCCATAGCAGCTGAAAAGGCAATTTAACAAACATAGAATACATATGGCATGAAGGAAGTTTCACAGTGCTTTTGATTTTTAAAAGATGCTGTGATATTTTATAGAAAACATCCCCACTTGGCAAATGGAGAAAAGGAGAAATAGGGTGAAGTGTTTTCTCCCAAGGCCACTGCACATCGCTACTCTTACACCTAAGTAGACAATTCTCTAGGACCTAGATTAATAATAGAGCTATAAAATCCACTTTGGTTGTTAAAATTATCCGTGTTTTTTCCTAGGTGAATTAAATGGCACCCTTATCACACCAAGCTATCTGAAACCCATTTTACATTTTATTTTTTTGAATTTATTTCCTCAGGACTAAAATTCTAGAGAAGAAATCATCCAGCATGTCAATAGTCACAAAGTAACCATAAGAAACCCCAGTAACTTCAGAGATAATGCAACATACAAACTTTATTTAACAAAATAACAGGTAAAGTCAAACAGGCACTTATATTGAGAGAAAAACCCACTATAAGAAATTTTATCTTAACACCTTACAGGAACCTACTTGCAATTGCATTTAACTGAGCTCTGTTGCTGTGAAGAATACAGCTCATGCACAGGTATGGATGAACAATTCGTACATTTTTCAAGTATTCACTGAATACTACCTTATATACACATATACATTAAATTTGAACAAGATTTAATTGACGATCCCCAGGTATACTTCATTTTTGTTGATCTTTTGGAAGAGGTCGTCTGAAGAGAAGAATATGTGGTTCTGTAAAAAGAAAATGTTTTACAACATTTTAGTGTAGTTATGTTTAATTTTCATTTAGCCAAAATTCAAAGAATTCTCATTTGAACCAAAATAAAGTAAAATAAATCTGTGGTCAATTAATGTTACTTGTTGAACTACTGAAATGAATTTTACTTCAAAGTCACTGTCAATAGTAGTGAAAGAAAACAACCTGACAGTTCCCTCGGTGTTTTAATTGTACCCACCCTGGAGAAAAGTGCTGGTAAGAAGCTACTTTGGGAAGAATGGTTTCTACTACTTTCAGAATTTCAATTCCAGTGACAAGCAAAGAGAAATGCTGTCTCTGTAGAGAAAAGAAACCTAACACTTCACTCAAAATCACCAGCTTATAAAAATGCAGGTCCCAGGGGCCTTGTAGATTGTTACAGTAGGTAGGGGCCTAGGCATCTACATTTAAGTTCCTCAGCTGCTTTTGTGTTATATGTAGAAAGACCCTTTGCATGTTCCAATCCTGAGAAAGTTATGAGGAGTCTTATGTTTTTGATGGGGCAGTTTCTCTTTGATAAGAGTGGAAAGCAAGAGTTTTACTTCCACCTAATTTGGTTCCTACAGTATCCCTTCAAATTTTGTTCAAAACATTATAAAGCCTTAAGATATTTATTGATAATCCAAAAATAGAATTTAAACCCACAAAATTTTACTCTTTAGTATCTGGAAAACTTCATCTTAATGGGGTAGATACAGATTTATCTGATTTATCCTTGGGTAGAACACTAAAGGAAGACACATCACTTATAATTACCTACATTTCTATACACGAAACTTAAAGACACTTAATTTGTCCTAAAATAAGTCCTAAAGAAAAAGACATCAGAATTTTAAATACATTTATGGTAAAACAGGATATATTAACAATGACACATTTTATATAAAATACTTTTTTATACTCATTATAATCTTTGCAAGTAGACTAATGCAGTACTTTCATGATTAGTTTACTAAAAAATTGGAACACTCAGAAGGAATCATTCAAAAATAGTGAAACTTATCAGTGTTACTTTGTTATCACTGAATGTCAATATTACTAAAAAATTTTCAACCGCAAGCACCACTATTTTTCTCAGTTAATGTTTTCCTAAATATTAAATAGCAAAACTTAACCTGGCTCATGAATCATGTAATGAACCCAGCCTAGACTCTGTTGTACACCAAGTCTCCTCCACTCCTCTTCAGACATCAGATGGGTTTTGGGTACTTGTTTGGAAAGTTCTCTGGGTAACATGACATGCCTGTTTAAGAGATGTAGCCAAGTATTAGTGCTCTATGCAAATATGCTTTTCCTGCAATTATTATATGAATCTCTAGGATACTTAAAATTTTTTCCCTCAACACAGTCAAAATCCTTTAAAGCAATTGTTACTTACCATTGGCATCAATCTTAAGGACTACTCTCTCTATTTAATTATTATTTTGGATGGCCTATATGTTCAAATTAGAGATAAGAATATGAAGTCCAAAAAGCAGAAGGCATTTTATTTAGCGTTAACTTTTCTCCCCCAACAGAGAATGCTTGCTAGTTATCTCAATCTCCTGCAAGAACAGAATCTACAAAACTAATTCAGGCACATGGCTACTCAAACCATCCCAGCCTCCCCTGCAGCAGGCTTTGGTTATGTAACTAAATCCTGGCCAACAGGATATATGCAGAAAATACTAAAATTTATCTGAAGAGTACTCAAAAGGAACGAGTATGCCCAACTCATCTCCTTCTCCCTTCCTTTTGGTTATAAAGCAGATTGACACAATCAGGGAGCTCCAGAAGCCATCAAAGAGGACAGGCACTCTTTGGAAATTAAACACGGTCCCTGATTGCAGAGTTGTTATCCCAGCCCCATGTAGCCATTTACACAGGAAAAAAATTACCCAATTTGTAAATTTGGGCTCCCTATTACTCAACATTATAGATCTGTAGTAGATTCAAGTCCTTGTATACTCCAGAAGTTGCTTTATACTTTGTTCAAAATTAAAAGGAAAACACACTAATGGCACATATGCATGTACCTCCAACTTCACACAGACCATTCGTTTTCCAGTAAGTTACATAAACACAAAACTGCATTTAGGTTTTTTTTAGGAAGGCATGAAATATTCAAGAACTGTAACTTCGTGAAAGTCTTAAAAACAAATATTCACCCCCACTTCTTAATTACAATAAAAGGACCCTTATAAAATCACAATTCCAAGCCCAATTTCTACCATTTCAGGTAGCAGTGTGTTTTATAGTTATCCATAACCACCAACCCATTTTTTTTTTTTACCAGTATAGGTTATCTAGCTGTGAGTCAGTTGGCTGGAGGACAAGAAAGGTGCAATATGGTCACACTTTTTTGGCGCACAGGAAAACGGAACCCATAACCCATTAAAAGCACTAGGCTGTCATCAACTTAATCTACTTGGTGGTTGGTTAGTTAAGTAACAATTTAACACTCTTTAGGGAACAAAATCGAGCTTTAGAAAAACTGTTTCGTTGCTTGATTGCCATAAGGCCACCAGGTCAAATTATACTATCAAAGTTGGTAAAAAATTTCACCAATTCCAGTGAACAACATGATGAGTCCTGGCAATACTTAACTACCTCATTTATTCTTGAAATGTCTTTTTTAACATGTATTTTTAAGTCCCTGAAAACAAACTGTCATCCCTGTCTCCTATGTTAATTGTTGGTTAGTCTCAAAGAGAAATGTAACACTAATTAGTTTTTGTACTAGCTACCATGGAAACAGGCTCACTTTCATCAAGGTTTGATTACAAAGGAAAAACTTTTAAGTAGTTTCGAACTCACATGGGAATTCTACCTGTATTTTACTGCACGGAGATAGCTTTCAAACTACATCTAAGTAAAATTATTTCCAAAATCCAACATTTATTTCAGTACCATGGTCTTGTCAAATACAAAGAAAGGAGTGAGTAAGGTAACACTACAAAACCCAAGTGAGGCCAGAGAGCAAATTGTGGATAATATTTTTAAAAAACTATACAGTTTCTATGAATTTAAATGCATACAATCCTATAATATTTGTTACAGATGTTATTCAACAGAATTGTCTTTAAGTCCAGTTACAAAAGAACCTAAGTAAAAAAAAATTCTCACTTAAAAAAACATCAGATTTACATATTGTAATATACCACTTCAGATGTGACAGATGTTCTATTATACATCACTACCACAAACCACTTAGTAAAATAGGCTAAAATTATGATAGCAGTCCAGCTTATTTTGTGCTTATCAATAATTGTTATTGCAACTAAAAAAAAAAAAAAAAAAAACTAATGCCTGGAAAAGTCCAGGAAAGTATCTTCATATACTTGGCGCCACATGTGTTTTACTCAAGATTTTAGAAAAATATTAAAAGATTACATTCTGTCCGTTATTGCACATCCCCAGCTGGGCTCTTGGTCGATACCGCATAATTGGACATTACGCCAACATACCACAGTAAAAGAACCGTGTGTATATAGTTACTATATAAAAACAAAGGGATCGACTTCATACTTATCAATAGCCAAGAAAAATATATTTCTAGCTAGGATTACGAAACAATACAGGTATTTTTCATCTGTAAACCGGAACGGAGAAATCCCGTTTTCCTCGCGAGACCTTCGACTTCCAAGATACTACAGGACTTGGGGGAAAAAAAAGCAAGGCCACACAGTTATGTCCTTTCTTCCTCAGAGTTTTGCACACCCTAAAGTTCGCTACCCGCCCCGCCCAAGCCGCGACCCTTCCCCCGGACGCCCCAGGGAGGTCGCCCGCACCT
>JAVSCE010010405.1:0-56017 GCA_032199065.1 Smutsia gigantea
GAAATGTTGGAAGAGAATACTACATGAAGTATGAAAGCCCAGAGACTTGCCAGAGGAGGGGAGTGGTTGGCTCCAAATGGAGTCCCCTCCATTTCAGTATCAGAAAGGACCTGCTTGGTCAGAGGAATGATCAGCCGCTTGGGATACAGAGGAGAGAAGGAGTATTTATGTTAAATTAAATCAAGAAAATAGAAGGAAGTAAGCTCCAGTTAATGCCTTCATTGCCCTTAGGAAGGCATTTATGGGCATTAAAGATTCACACATCTCTGCAGACAGCTGTCAAAAGGAATTATCCCACTGCAAGAGATGCTGGACTCCACTCCCACCCAAGTTATGTGTAGGTTGATTTCACTTAAGCAGGATTCACTAACATGCTTGGTCCATTTTAATGACCAAGCAAATGTTTTAACTATTTTAAAAACACATCTGATCACAAATGTATTACAATAATTTACTCTATTACTCTTTGCCAGGTACAAGTCAACCTCTCAGAGCTAAAAAACAGAAGAGAGAAACTCAGTTACAATGTAAACCACTGGAGCCAATCTTGAATGAAGCCATAGGGCAAAATAAATTTACTCAATGGATATTTATTGAGCACAAATATCAACATATTTCATTGATGCTAAGATGCAATTTTTCCCAATTTATGGATACATCTTACAGTCGATGTTAATCAATTTTATCAACAGCATTTCTTCTTCTTCTTCAGTGGTACATCAGAAAATGGTGCATTTCAAAAGTATCTTAGACTTACTTGATGAAACAGTAACTCATCAATATAATTAAAGTGGCAGTTTTCAAATGCCACCTTCTCTGAGAGGCTCCTCAAACCACTAGTCTCAGGTGGCCTATCCATCACCCTGAGTCTCTTCCCTACTGATCACATCTCCATGGAGACTGTGTCTTCTGTGTTTACTGCTATGCCTAGAAGGGCATCATATTGGTAAGTTCTCAATAAATAGCTGTGGAATGAAGAAAAGTTATCATTTATTGAGCAATTACTCCATGTCAGACCCTGAATTAAATGTTTCACAGAGGAAAACCTCATGTACTCCTAGTAATCAAGAAGTCATTCTTATTATCTACTTCAAAGATAGGACAGCAGGTTAAGTGAAGAAGCCAGTAGTGGACCTCAGCTTGGCCTGACTTCCAAATCAGACACATAGGCACCATGCTATCCTGTGTATCACATACAAAGCCTGAAAACAGTTCTGTGCTTGATTCTGTAACTGGTCCAGGGATGTAAGGCAGACCCCTGAAGTTACAGAGAGGAATAAAACTGTTCCCTCACCATTGAACAGTAATATTTGGTCTCCTAGAGATCGCCACATTCTTCTTTCCTTCTAAGTGCTTCATGGAGAAGATCCTGTGTTACCATAAAGTGCATGTGCCTACAACTCTGCCAATAAGATGAGGAGAGGATCCACAGAAAAAATGGGTATTTAAACTTCGTACGAAAGGATTCCACCATTGGTGGGAGAGAGCAGAGCCCACCTAGAGCTCTGTGAGTTATCCTGACAGATAGAGTCATAGGATACATACATGGGGAGGTGCCAGAGGAAAGTAAGCACAAGGGCTTTAGTGGGCACCATGATGGCGGGTTTGAACTTCATTTTACGCGATCGATGATCTTCATCCATGATGTGTTTTAATGTGGGCTTTATGACATCCCAGACAAGCTGCTCTCCCCATTTAGCAGCTCACTCCAGGAAGAATGCTGAAATTTTGCACTACTATTCTTATGTCAATTGACCGCTGTGTCTAACAGACTTCTAAGCCCAGTATAAAAAGAAAACACTAGAAGAGCAACTGGAAAAAGGAGTGAGATCCGAGATCTGATTATAACTCAGTCTATCTGAAGTAAGCTTAGATAAATCCTGTGACTTTTGTCATTTTGGGTCTCCACAAAAATAGGATATTACAAACACAGAATATTTCATTTAACATAGAGTTGGCAAAAACAGCTGCAGGACAAATCCAGCCGGCAGCCAGTTCTGTATGGCTTTCAAGCAAAGATTGGTTTTCACATTTTTAAAGGTCTGTAACCAAACAAACATCCCTCCCCCTAATCAAAGATTTTATGACAGAGACATACAAGGACCACAAAGCCTAAGATACTTACTCTCAGCTTTACAGGAAAAGGCTACCACCCCCTGATCTAGAGCTCCTCCTCCTCCTCCTCCATTTCTATTCACAGGTCATTTAAGTCAGTGCTTAATGTGACTAGACACATAGAGAACTAGACCCATTTACCACTTCAAAAATTAGGGCTAACTGAATGGTATGACTTCCTGAATTAGTAATTCCTCTTATGAGGATTCTAAAGAAGCAATTATTAGATTCACACCCATTTCAACTTTGTTTGTCTTTGATGTTTTTAAATGATGTCCTTGTTACACTTAAGGGCTTGTTAGCTTTTAGCCAATTGCTGCAAGAGTTTGATCTTCCTAATGTTAGTGATAAGCGGCTCTGTAGGCCCTGCAGCGCCCTGGTTATTAAAGCTCACCAAAACAACTTTCGTAATTAAAGACCCATGAAAACCCTGACTCTCCTCCCGTCAGGCTAGTCCATCAAGTGGGCGTAGCTGGGATCTTTTCAAAAACTCAGCCTAACATTGAACACTCTTCAAGTTGCCTTTCCTGTAGGATTATACCGGAAGGGGGAAAGAAACGGCGGAGGGTTGTGGATTCTCGCTTCTATGAATTCATTACACTTTAGCTTTCCATCAAACAGTAATTCAATATTTACCAAAAGAAGATGATTAGGTTTGGAAATTTTTACTTGGCTTGTATCTCATCAGAGAAATATTTTTTGGTAACTTTGTGTATACAGATTTAAAAGATACACAAACATGATTCAAACAAAGCAACTATTCTAGATACACAGTCAACTCCTAATCATGGGGCTGGGAATCACCCAGGTATCCTTGCAGCGGTTCTGCAGCATCTGGACAACCTGTGGCCCGATTATTCTACAACAAACCTGGGACCCCTCACCGGGATGATTAGCCTGTATTTCTATCCTCTTTACTAAGGTGTTGGTTGCTCTTCATCAGCACGAGCAATATAAAGCTGAACATGTAGTCAGCTCTTAATTACTTGAAAGTTGGCTCTGTCCTCACTAAGTTCTACTTGGCACAGACATCCGTGGCTCTGAATGCCCCAATGGTTTGGGGTCAGCTTTTCATTTCATAAAGCAAGACTGATGTAGGCTGCAATGAAACATTAATATGTAAAATGCCTGCCACACACATATACTAGACTGCTTACGCTTTTGTCCACAAAATGGCTCCATTCCCTTCCCTGTGTGAATATATGAACATTTTGCTTTAGACACCATGTTTTTCCTAAGTCAAAAGAGACAAGTGATTTTTTTTTCTTAAAGAGTGAACCATTACATTTAATTAAAAACATGTCTCCAACCCACCATCATTTCTAGGTAGTGCAGTTTAGGGGAAAGAGGAGTGAACCTCAGTTAAATCACAGTCCTGTCAGTCGAGAGCTATGCAAATCATTCACTCAATCCTGGGACTTGGTTTATCAACAACAATCATCTTTAAAGCACGCAATGTGCCAAACACTTACTGTGGGTTACTTCATTAGTAATCATCAATGCTCAGCATGCCTCCAGATGGAAAGGCCATTGTTTCCTCAATTTATAGAGGAAAAACTGAACAAAGGTGACATAATCTGGAGAGAGCGATCAACTGTGACTAGACTTTCCTGATTATAAAATAACCTGTCTAACTAATTGCCTTAGAGGGGTCAAGGTCTCAGTGCTAATGAACTGCAGAAGCAAACTTCATATGCAAGGCAGCTAACTGACTCCAGAGCACTTGTTCTTAACCACTAGCACTTTCCCAAATCTTCAAGATGTAGGGACTGGCCTAGATCATCCAAGATCCATTCCAGCTTTAATATTCCATGGCTGTAATCATCCCTGCAGGAGGATTAAAAGAAGACAATTGTTTGAAAGACCGACTACCAGCAATCAAAGGGCGCAGGGAGGAGAAATCCGCAAGAAGTGGATTGAAGCCATGAAGGATCAGAGTATACATCCCGGAACTGCTTTTAGTTTACTAAGGGCTCAAAAGATTTAGGTCTACTCAAGCGTTTCCCATATTTATGCGTGAGACTACAAACCATTAAGTCTTAATTAAATCCCTTAAAAAAAATCATATCCTCAAAGGCTGAGAACAGAATAGTACTGGTTATTCTTAGTTTTGAAAAATCATGTTGCCACTTCATATTGATTAGTTAAAAAGTGATATTTGAAGTACAGATTTGAACCTCCCATGGAAATATTTAATTTTACATTTGGTAACATCATCTATATTAAAGTCACTGAAGGAAGCTGGTGCACATGATGAAGATGGAGATGAGCCAGAGACAAAGATCAAGGAAAGCAGGATTCAGGCACAGACCTGACCACCAGATAACTGTTTCTTACTCCACTTTGCCCTTCAGCAGAGGGCTTCAGGCAGTAGCTACAGGAGGGAAAAGGAAGGTCATGCATATTGTGATGAAGCCAGGAACGTGTGTAAACATGGGGGAAAACATTTTTTCAGGTGGTCTGGTGGCTTTAGACGTGGGGCCTCAAATAGGACAAACAGCAAAGTGACAAATTGAGAAACCAGACTCAGAGATGGTATCAGACCATCCCTTTTGTACCTAAGTCTTAAATATGGCAGACCAAATAAATGCCACTAGGGGTGGGGGTGAGGAGTGAGCATGAAGCTTTATAAGCGATCTGGTTCCTATAAATCACTTTATGAGCGTGGAAGCCAGGGCCACCAGAGATGGAGCAGCCGCACAGGCCTCGCCTGGCAACGCCAAAGTTAGAATGAAGTTTCTTATTTCCTGACACGATGGTCTTGGAAATATTTTAATAACATTTAATCACAGTCCAAAGTCGGCAAATTCTTTGAAAGTGTGCCAACTATAGAAACCGGGAAGCCAGAAGATCCCGATTTTAACACTCGGTAACTGTTTTTACAGTATTACGCCACCTATCTAGGCCTGGAATTCTGTTAGATGACAAATCCGACCTAGGGCCAACATTCTGGTCTCCTTCTGGTTTACGAAATAACAAGGCAGTTCTGTACGCAAGCTGTCGGAAAACCCCCAAACCAACTCTCCCTTCTCAGATGGACATTGTCCTCAGTGATGCCGGCTGGAAACAGCCTTCCTCCGACTCAACGCTCAACGATTTCACCAGTCTGTGCAGTAGCCCTGGCCACCTGAGGGCGGTACAAGGGCAGCGTTAAGGACCAGAACTTCATGAAACACCGGCTCTACAAACAAAACTCCACCAGCGCATTAAAAAAAAGTCACCCACTGCATTGTTTCCAATGAACAGAATGAAATACAACAGTTCCACGACTTTTCTTCATTAGAGCCTCCTTAGGCTTCTGGTTTCTGAACCAACTCTCAACGGAAAACACAAAGAAGGGGCGGGCATCACCCTCAAACCCGGCCGTCCTTCGAGGCCATAAGGGCCGGCCAGGTCCCCGCGGACCAGGTATAACCATTCACCCCGGTGACGGACGAGCCGCCGGCTTTCCATACTCTGCTCCCCCCAAAACGGGGGCGTATTTGCGCAGCTGGGATACAAAGGCTAGCGTGTTCTAAGGGAGGAACCCTCCAAGCCCCAAGCGCCCGGCGCCCTGGCCCCCCGACCCCCGCGCTTCCCTGTCCTGGGGGACCAGCGCCCGGACCGGTGTCGCGGAGCTGAGCGGGGGGCGGTGGCCGGGGCCGCTTTCGGACGGTGCTGTTTGAGTTGGGGGGCTGGGCTCTGCCACACTCTGGGGGCGCGCAGACCGCCTCTCGGAGGGGCACAAGTCGCAGCCGCCCTGGCTGCGGCGGACGGCCCCGAGCGCTGGGCTGGAACCGAATCCGGGCCGCGGGGTGGGAGCGCGGGGCCGGGCGCCGGCGGGGCGCTTCCCCACACCGTCCGCCAGCACCGGAGGGGCCGCGCGGGGCGGGGGCCGCCTCCACCTGCGGGATGCAGGCGCTGGGCCGAGGGACCCGAGCCCCCTTCGGGCTCCCCGGGGCTCCCGGAGAGCGGTTCCCATCCCTGGGAAAGGACCCCGGGCGTCAGGGCCAAGGGGCGCTTACCGGAGAGGCGCGGCGGCCGCGCTCGGCGGCGGCGAGGAAGGTGCGGCTGCGCTGCGCGGCTCGGGCGCCCGCCGAGCGCTGCCCCGCCGCTCGCGCGGACTTCCTCTTCCTCGGCCCCGCTCCCCGGCTCGGCCGCGCCCGGGCCCGCCCCTCCCAGCGCCGAGCGGCGGCCCCGCGGCCGCGAGCAGCGGGTCCCCGGTCCCCTCCCCTCCGCCCCGGGGCGAGAAAGGTGGGGAGGCGCGGGGGAAGCGAGACGGGAGACGGGGCCCTGGGACGTGTCTCTGGAGCGGTGCCAAAGAGAGCAGTCGAATTACAGCCCGGGGGACGGGGCTTTTTTTTTTTTTTTAATACCCGCTACTGTTTTCGCAGACGCATCACTTTTCTTCATTTTTCCGGGATCCTCAGCTTTAGCTTTCTCGTGACATGCACATTTCCCATATGATTTCTTTAAAATAATGCAAACAATGATTCTATGAAGCCAACGTTCTAGCGTTCCGCAGAAGCTCTGGGGTAATAATATGCAAAGAGAAGGGGAAGCTCGTTGTTTTTCAGGCATCATTACCCTGATCACCTCAGTACCAAATAAACTTTGCTTAGAGAAAGTAAAAGTGAAAAAGGAGGCAAAGCCGACTAACCTTTGTAACAGCCAGATAGACATTTAAAGGCGCCGGCTCTGTAGTAAAATTATAACTTCAGTCAAAGGTGCCTGAGATGAAGTCAAAGGCATGCCAGGTGATTTAACACTATCTCCCGTCAAAGACCAGACGCATCGTGTTTGCCTATTGACTCCATTAGGTTTTGTAACGTATAGGAATGCCCTTGTCTACAGACCCTCAGCTTTACCAGTTACTCGCTGGGTGGCCTTGAAGGAATCATTTAACCTCTCTGTGCCTCGGTTCCATGATCTGTATAATGGGGGTGATAGTTCCTGCATCACAGAGGTGCTGTTTGTGATTTCCACAAGATCATGCATAAGAAGGACTTAGGAGATTGACTGCCTGGCACACAAAAAGCAGATATGTTAGCTATTATTGTCAATTCCCCCCTTATCTGCTTTTATACATGTATGAGCTCATGAAGGTTATAATAAAGATCTGAAACAAAATAAGATTTTGTGCAGTAGGGCCCCACAGTGTCACCGTTCTCTTCCTACAACATGCTATTTATGTTCGGTTTTACAATTTATTTTGTCTCCACAACTGACTTGTATTATCTAAGGCTCTGGACTGGGTTGTGCCTGGAATACATTTACTACAGAAGATTTGCAATGGGACTGAAACAGGTAACTGCCACCTTCAAATAATCATTTCAGTAGGTCTTCCAATAATCTTGTGAGGTCAACAGGACAGGTGCTGGCTTCTTTTCACAGACAGGAAACTGAGGCACGGGAGGCTTCATCAAGAGCCTTTCTAGTACGTGCAGGTTACCCAAAGCCACGCCCTTCACCATCTCTCTGTGTCGTTACTCACAACAGAAGTGAGTAAGTAGTCACACCTCACCTGTAGACAGCCCATTTGTGAACTGGTACCACATTTATGGTCTCTATCAACCTGGTGAGGCAGGAGCTGGAACTCATTTGACACTCCAAGTGCCTCAGGCTCAAAGAAACTAACTGATGAGTGTGTGTGTGACTGACGGTTGGGCACTGGGGACAACTTGGAGAGGAAGAGAGGACAGCTAGGGTTTACTGATTCCTTGAAAAATGCTTTCTCTGCACACTGGCCCTGGCCCACATAGTCACACATTTCTTAGCATGACTTAGAGTGAAGCAGTATCATCTGACCACCAGTTGCGCTTACCAAGCTGCTCACCCTTAGGCAGATAACAATTCAAATAACAATTCTGAATCTATGGCCTGATTATCATATTTCCTATCCAGTCCACTTCACTTTACCTCATTTTATAATGAGGTGGGAGGCAGGAGGCAGAATGTGAAGTCCTTTTGTTGATACTGAGTGCCAAGCGCAGCCCTAGACACCTAATCCACGTTGTCATTCCAGATTCCCCCCAAAATGCACTCTGCCCTTCCGCCCATTAGAGATTGAGCTTAAAAATCACCTGGTCTGACACACTGTGTATTTAGTTTATCTGTGTGTGCCCTGCACTTAGCTCAACTCCTAACTCGTAACAGACATGAAATGCTCAATGGGTGGGTGAATGGATAAATGAAAGAACAAAGTAAGAGTCGTGAAAATGCTGTTATGTAGCATTCCATGTTAGTAATACACTACTGTCCCCCATTAAGGAAAAGAATCCAGTGGAATGACTTTCTAATGGTACATCCAAGTATCAGGAAAATTCATTTGCTGAGAGGGCTTCCTAATACTAATTCTATCATCAGTCACGGTCAAAAAAGGGAAACAGAAACTACTTTTACAAAAGAGAGATTTTAATACAGGGAATTGGCTTCACATGTGATGGAAGGACCAAGAATCTGAAAGGAGAGACCACGAGGAAGGCCAGAAATGAGCAGCAGCAGAAAGCTTACTGCCACCCCTGGCGGTTACTGATGGGTGCTGTCTGTGACAGCCAGAGACACAGCCACTGCTGAGCCAAAGGCAGAGAGGGAGGAACACCCTGGCTCCCCACTTCCTTCACCCTGCAATCCAGTGCCTTCCATGGAGTGAACCCTGCTGAGAGGGGAACTTGGACCATTCAGCCTTAGGGGTGTCCTCAGTGCCACCCCTGCACTCCTGTGATACTGAGCAGGAAAAGGGCAAGAAGGACCTGAGGGCAACCAGCCTAGGCCTAGCGCATCCCTCACATCATAACATTTTCTTTCTCAAATAAGATTGGGTCTACCCATTATATTTCTGCAGAAATATTTTTGCTTTTGGAGATTACTGATTGTCTCCCATAGTATCTCATTCATTCCTCATACAGACCTGGTAGATACTGTAATCCCTAAACTGCATACAAGGTCGCAGTAGATACTGTAATCCCTAAACTGCATACAAGGTCGCAGTAGATACTGTAATCCCTAAACTGCATACAAGGTCGCAGTAGATACTGTAATCCCTAAACTGCATACAAGGTTGCAGTAGATACTGTAATCCCTAAACTGCCTACAAGGTCGCAGAGACTCAGGAAGCTTCAGGGACTTGCTCAAGGCCCCACACAGTCGTACACGGCAGAGCAGGCTTCAAACAAGGAGCTCTCCATTCCAGTTCTCCTGTGTGTCCCACTGACTCGGCCGTCTCTCGTAAAAGACAGTGCAGTCAGACAGTCTTGTACAGAATTGCAGTACGGGGTCACCAGTCCAAGCACATAGGGGAGTTAATGTTTGCAGAGTTCACAGAGTTAAAAGGCTGGATCACGCCTTGCTTTCTTTTTATGACTTATGGTGATGACTTTTATGATGCTGGTGATGGCTGTACTGAATTTATGATCACACAAGATCAGAAATATTGTGTCCTGTGGATTATAGGAGTACCTCAGGAAAAACATGGGGAGCATTTAGCCTTTTTTTTTTTTTTTTTGGAGAAAGGTATTTCAATTTCAGTTTGGTTTTGTGAGTTCAAAAAAAAATGATCTAGAATATTCTGGCCATGTTAGAGGGATTAAATTAAGAGAAGACTTGTATAGAGTCTTATGCAGGAAAGAAAGAAAATCAAGAAAGTAAATGTGTGGTAGGATGACGTGCCTTCAAATTCTCTTCAGTGAAGGGTGGCACTCAGAGTCTGTACTTGTGCTGAGGCTCCTTTCTGTCAAGCTTATAATTAGCTAAAAGATTTAAAAATTAAGAGGCTGTGCTAACCTCAGAGAGTGAAAGATAAAATAGGAAATGTCCATGATTATTAGTATCTGGCTTAGCTGGGTCTAAAAGGAAGTACAGGAATTTGAGGCCACCTGGAAAACCTGAGGCTTCAGAATATCTCCATTGGTGGCTGATAACAGAGCGCCTGAAATTCCCCTCACTAGTAGCCTGGTGGGGTAAGACCCGTGTCCAGGAGGTAAGTGCAAATTCATTATCTATCAAGCATAATGGAGTGGAGGATTATCCTGCCTACTGTTGGACTAACATAGTGGGTGAATCAGATCTTCTTAAAAAGCATTATTTCCTGCAGGTAAAGAAAGCCCCAGGAGAGGAGGAGGAGGGTTACAGATATCAGCCAAGGCAAGAGAGGAAAAGGGCACCAAAAAATAAATTTTAAAAAAAAGGTAAAAAATGTGCCTGGATAACAAAAACCTGTAAAATGAGTAAATAGCTCATGGTCAGCATCACAATTTTATCTATTCTTCTAATTGCCTAAATTTCTTTGATTCTGACCACTATAGTAAAGTATGATATATGTGTACATACTGCAAAAATCTGATGTTTGCAGGAAAAAATCCAGACCTTGAAACTTTTTAAAACTAGGATCAGTTCATCTCGTTTAAACACAGTCCAGTATTATTTTATGCAGATTCCCTGAACATCTTTGCGATAGAGAACATTCTTGAATGCATTATACTGACTTGATATAAAGCAACACCAGGCAGTTGATGCTTCTGCTTCAAAATCAATTTTATTTTCAAGTTCATAATAGAGAATCCATTTGGAAGCTGTAGAAATTTAGTGTGTTTTTCGAGCCGTTTCTCTTTGTCTCTGTGTTAGATAGAAGAGGTCCTTCCAACTTTATTTCTCAAAAATATTTTGATCAGAAGTTCTCCACTGGAGCAGTACTATACTCCTTTGAGTCATCTGGAAATGTGTGTGTTTGTTGGGGGTGGGGAAGAGCTGCTTGTCACTATGGAAGGGGGCGTCTACTAGTGGTTGAGTACCAAGGTCACTAAACTTTCTGCAATGTGGGGACAGTCCTGCACCACAAAGGGCTGTCTGATCCCACATCCCAGCCACCTCTCCTCAAGCACACACTCTGAGGAGGGTACCTTGAACTTAAATGCTTTCAGGGGCCAGAACAGTAAAAAAATTGGTTCAGCAGCTCAGTTGGGAGGATGTGGTGCATACTTAAGGCACATGCATTCAAACTTTCTTAAACACTGTTTTGGCCAAACATACATTCAGTTAGTCTGAGTTTTTCTTGTGGATTTCAAGCTTTCTCCTTCCTTTCACTCCCAATTGCTTTTGGACAACTTTTTAAACAAAATTAAAGAAGGGCTCACTTCCTTCTCCTCCCTTTCCTCCCCTTCCCCTGACCTTCCTCCTCCTCCATCTTTTTTAAAGACACATCATTAACTGCATGGGAAAAGACTGATAGAAAACAATTTTTCCCTTTTCTAAGAATTCAATGCCATGAATGCTATAATTGAAATGAGAAAATGAAGGGGAGGGGGTGGGGAGGATAAGACTGTTTTTACCCATGACAAATTAAATTAATTAAAAATTTACAAATAAATTGATGGCAGAGATCTCCAGTGTATTGTCATTCACCTTTGGCATCTCTTCTATTTTCCAATATTGGTACTGTTCAACAAACTCCTAAAGGTTAGTGGGCATGATAATGATTGCTACTGGTTTCTGAACACCCAGTATGTTCCAACTTTGCATTAAGTGCTCTGCATGCATTATCTTATTTAATCCTCATAACTAGGCATATTTTCTCTGACATATAGGCTTAGAGAGCTCAAGTAATGTGGTCAATGTTTTAGTAGTGGTAAGAGGCAGTGCAGGAATTTGGAACCAGGTCTGTGACCCCGCAACCTGTCCTCTTAAGTGCTATGCACCAAGAAGTTTGTCAGCATATGGTGAGGTTCCACATACATCAGCCATCGTCACTCCATTTTGGTTACCTTCTGCTATGACTTCAGGGGTAGTAGTCATGTGACTTCTGTGACTTCTGAACAGTAGAGCATGAACAATGTACACATGTGCCCTGATAAGAAGATGCTCTAAATAGCTTCAGTTCACAATCTTTTTTCCTCAAAATTTTCTAAAACCCAGCAACTCTGTAAAGGGGAAGTTTTCTTAAATCATTTGTGCCAAAGTCTGCCCTGACCTGAACTCATTTTGCGGTAAAACCTCACCTTCAAAGTAAAACCTCACTTGGAGACTATAGTGTTGTTTTTTAATCCTGTCTAGTGTGAATCTCTGTTCATTTAACTGCAGAAATATTCAGATACTTGATTCTGGGTGCTGCCCCACATTCCTACAGGACTATGGAATGAGATATGGTACATGCACTGTATTGCTTTTCTAAAATCCCCCAGCAAAAAGCCCTTGAAATCTTGAGTTAGGGATTATAAATCTGAAGTTTAAAAGAGCCCACATTATATTGAATAGCTATTATTAAAACTATGTTTGGTGAGTGATAAGAAGCAGTGGTGTGTTGGAGTTGGCTTGTATGAGTTTGCAGGCGCTAGTTGTTAAATTTCTGGAATTTTGTGAGCCAGTTGCTGTCAAGTTGGTAACTTGAAAAAAGCCACAGTACGAATATTTACACCATGGAAACTGGCAAATGCTACCAATGAAGGCCTACCTCTTCCCTCTTGCCCCACAGCTCATAGTTGAATATTTCCCAGCACACCACTGTAATAGTGATAAGATAAGAAAGGGGAGAAAATGTCCCAGTCTGAGCTCTTCCCAGATTATTCTTACCTTCGGGTTGGAAGGTGTCAAGGGAAGGTCTAGGACAGAGGAAGAGAAAATGCCAAGTTTTGGTTCCACAGACAAGCAAGCCACTTTTCATTGACTGTTGTCATCTGTTTGTCTTGTAGGTAATTATACCAGTGCTAGAACAAGATTGTTGATACATTTAGGCTTATCAGGGAACTAGAGCTTAGAGACTTAAGGTAATGCGGCCACAGTTTCATAATGAGAAAGAAGCAGTGCTGGAATTTGGAGGTACAAGGGAATCAGGAGTTATACCTTTGAGGTACATTTTCTGGGTGACCAATAAAGCTAGATCCTGTGACGTTGCCTGACATTGTCCACCCAAGTCTTTTCAGGGAATTCAGTGTTGGGAAACATTATTGTTGCCATGATGGGGCAATCTCAGTTTTCCAAGCACTGTGATGAAGACCAAGGTGTGACTTTCTTCCCCCTTCTCTCTCTCTTTCTCTTTCTCTTTCTCTCTTTCTTTTTTTAAGGAAGACATGAAAAATAGTAAGATTAAGGTCTTAATAGTAAGATCCTATATGTTAAATTTTATCATGCGAAGATGGTTCACCAAAGGTCACTGGAAATACAGTGTCTCTGGAATAAGAGAGCAAAGTGCATGGGGCTGCCTGTGGTGTTGGCCGGTCACAGAGATATGCAGGTCCCATCCCTCCTCATGCTTAGCCAGTCAAGACATTTGGACCTTATGTGCCATATGGAGTGTGTGGGTTGAAAGCAAAGCACATGGGCAGCTCAGTTTGTACATGAACTAATATGAATTTGGAGGGAAAAGATATTCAGTCTACAGAAGCCCTTCTGTGCTGTTCCCTTCTAAGGGAGTGTAGTGACTGTCTAGTTCTTTTTTCTCTACATCTTCAGACTTAACCTTACTGCCTGGGAGGAGAGGAACTTACGTTCAAGATCAGAATGCACATACTGTAGAAAGGAATAACAAAGGACCTGAATAATTACAGAGAACAAAGCAACCGGTGGAAAAGGGAAAGGCCAATAATCATCCTTATTTGTCAACACCAAAAAGGGCTGAGAAACTGTAAGTTGGCAGTGCTATTTCAAACACAGCATTTTGGAAATAGTTATCTCAGAGCCATCACTGAGGTCTCTATAACACTTTAGGAGCTGCTGGCAAATTTGGAGGCTAGGGATTTAATAGAATGCTATCCTTTTTTTCATTTCCATTTTAAATGGTGGCAGGCTGTGTTTCTTGAAGAATAAAGAATGCCGTATTCCAAGCAAAAACCCCAGATGGAAAAGTTCCCATGAAACCAGGCTTTTAAGGTTCTTCTCACATCAACTCCAAACTGTTATTTAAAATATATGGTAATAAGGACAGAGTGACCTAAAACTGAGTTTTCATATTACATATTTAACAAGTGAAAACATGAACTTTTAAATATAGCTCAGTGGAACTCAATCCTGTAAGACAAATGCAAAACTTAAAAAAAAATTAAATTTCATGAAATTCTCAAAAAAAAAAAAAAGGAAAATTCCTTTTTATCAGGGAACATTGATAAGTGAAAGCATAAGGACATGAAATTTGAATAGAGTTTAATAATGAAGGAGCAATTATCAGCCAGCCCAGAATGCTCAGTCTTGGAAGAACAGTGTGACGATACGGGAAGCAAAGGTGAGTTAACAACAAATGGAGAAAGATTATATTTCTATTTTATCTCTGGGAGATCCTTGAAAAATGAGAATTGAAGAGGACATCATTCCAACCTAAGATACATTCTTCAAGTTAATATGACTGAACTTTCTGATAATGCCGAAATACTATGGTGAACTATTTGTCATATATGCAACTTACAATAAAATATCTCAGACTCAGTTTTTTTCTCCAAATTCCTTTGTTATTAAACTTAAGAACAATTCTGTTCAACAGCTTCACCAGTCAAACTCTACTAATATGGATTATTCTGGATGATATAGGAATTGTTAAGAATAAATGCAATATTTTTAATATATATTAGTCCTTTTGTGCTTGCTCAATGAATACTCCCTAAGGATTTAGAATCACAATTGCACCAGTTACAGACTGGAGAGATCTGTTTCATTTGTGTGTATCGCTTTCTTCAAAATAAAAGTAAAATCCATCTCTTTATCACAATTACATTTCTGCCTTTTTGTACAGGTCCATTCTTCCAGACTTTGTTTCTTTTTCTTTTAATTTCTGAGCTCTAACCCACCCACCCCACCAAAAAAAAAAGCTGAGCTTTGTTCACATTATCAAAATCCTAATTCTCATTAGCATTTTCCTTCCAATTAATTCAGCAAACTCTGATTATTCAATATCAACATATTGCTTAGGAATTCTGAGATGTTCCATTTTTCTTTGGAATTTTGTGATGGAACAAATTAAACCAGAAGCCAAGGAAAGTCACGCTTTTTCTAAAATTGTCATCTTAAAAAAATCATTCTTTAAAAAATTGATTTCCTCATTTTTATAATTTCCTTTGAGGTATACATGACAACTGGACAACTGACTTAGGTGTAGATAAAAACCTCATCCTAAGTATCCAGATATAAATACAATAGAAGTTGGAAACCCCACAAACGACATGGATTCAACTGCCTGTGTAGATTGGAGTCCTTTGTAATGTGATTAACTTCAGATACACTCCCTATACTGGTTTCAAAGTAATTTTTTCTGTAATTACAGAAGCACTTTGCTTATGAAGAACACAATTCCATGACCACTTTCCAGGAACCAAATACTTTCCTGACAATGGACTCCCACATTCCTAGCAAGATGTTTTGAGCTCTTATTTCTTTTAGGAAATGTATCCTTTCACCTTTCAAGAACAGAAGGGGTCTTTTAAAACCATTCTCTAAGTTAAAAAAAAAAGCAACTATTCATCAAAAGAAGACAACTTGATGTGGGCTCATTAAATTAACAAACATATTCTGTAATCTTACAGTTGAAAATAAAATACATAACAATGCAATAACCATATACCTTCTAGGAGCACTACCATCTTTTTCTCCTTCCCTGTCCTCTTACTCTGATTTTAGTTCAAGCCCTCCTCTCATTATTCCTCAACTGTGATATGTCCACCTTCCTGCTTCCTCACACTCTACAAAACGTTGCTGCCAGCCTGATCTCAGTAGGATACTGTTTGCATAGCTAACAGCACATAAAGGGCCCCCCCCAATGGTTGAAAGTGAAACCAAGCTGCCTGGCCAGGGAGGACTTTGAGAGTGTGACCCAGAGAGTAAGCAAAGACTCAAAGACTTTGGAGGAGTGGGGAGACTGGCCCAATGGCTGGTAACCTATGAGTGTTCTCTCTGTCCATGCTAACTGCTGGCCACTGCTCTTCCCAAGCCCTGAGCTGTACCCCTGGCCACAACATGCCCCCACCCACCACCACCCTTCGCTGCCCAGGAAGGAAGCTGTTCGCTGGCAGCCACTCAGAGCCTGAGCAGGTGGCTCTGCAGAGCTCACCTTGGAGGAGAGTACACCAAATTAAATGTCAGCCTTGTCCAGAGTTGCACAGGGGGTAAGCAGAAGAAAATGTAGCTAGAATTTCGGATTACAGTTGAGGAAGTCTCTCTACTTACACACTTAGCTTGGAGAAATTGTAAGCTTGATTGGGAGTTGATCTCTGAATTGCATTGCTTTTTTTCCAGTACAAGGAAATAATGAACCCATGTGGATTATCATGGAATGTGGAACAGTTAGATACCTACAAGGATCACCTAATTACCCTAAATCAGGAAGATGAAAAAGAAAAACTTGACAGACCTGGGACAAAGCTATTTCCCTTGAAAGAAGGTGATGGTTTGAGTACTCATGATATCAGTTAGCCTCATTTCACCAATTTCTTAGTAAGCAAGGCTCATTTACTGTAACATGTGCACACTGTTTGCAGTTTGTTGGTTACAATTCTCTTACATCCATTGCTTTAAAAAACTGTACAATGGGTCATCTGATAATGTGGATATGTTAAATTTCAATTAATTTTTTTTAATGACTTCACAATATTAGGTGTTCAAAGAATTCCTCAGGATTGTTAGAAAGATGGTTAAGCCAGGGGGCCCCATTATTAATCTGATATCAGAATGTACAGACAAGATAAGAACACCTGTCCTTGTTCAGGAGAGGGTTGGGTGTACCTCACTTATATGCGCCTCTTGAACAAACTTAATGGCTCACTAGTTCAGAGTCAAGCTCAAGTATTTTCGTCCAGTATTCAAGGCCTATTATTCTAGTCCCTATCTGTATTATTATTACTGTATTTTTATTATTTGCTTTGTATTATTATATTATTATTATTTCACCCAAACTTTGCAATTAACCAAATCTACCTATAAGTAGTATTCCAAATCATATCATTATCACATGAATTTCTGTGTTTGTGGCTGGAATGTATTTTCCTGTGTTTTTTTAAGGATATATAGCCTTCTTTCAAGGCGAAGTTCGAGTCCACTTCTGGTACCCTGAACATCACAAGGATAAGCTCCTCACCCAGAATGTCCAAACCATGTTCTGGCCTATATCCTTTCCCCCCTAGACTGCAACAAGGACCACATACTTTATCCAATATGCATCCAAAGTGTGGCTATTAACAATGATAGAATAAGACAGATGAGACATATTTCATTTCACAATGGTAAGCTTGCATGTACATGATTTTCTGTTTTTAAAAAACTTTAACAAACAAAACATAAAAAAGCCGTTATGTACAAAATGAAGTAGTTATGCATACAATAAAATCGTTTATTAATGGCTTCTTTAGAGTCACAGCCTCTCTGTTCAAGTGTTTTTTAATAGATGGCTAACTACTTGGCAGAAGCATTGTGGGGGATAAATAAGCTTTGACTAGATCAAGAGTGACTTGAATGGCTTACTCCTATCCCTCTTCGTGGAAGAGGGCGTTCTCTATGCTGCCGTATATCTGTCTGGAATCTGATGCTGTTCAGCTTCATGCAATGACTGAGACAATGCTGTACATCAATGGCTGCTACATCTGACGTGTGAAAACAGTCAATCACAGAATTTTTCAGAACTGGAAAGAACTTAACGGCTGTCTAGTGCAACTTTTCCAGCAATTTTCCAAATAACTCTTGTCAAAAAAAAATTAAAATGAAAATATTATCATGAATGACTAGTATTTGGAACAGTTTTTGAAACTGAATTCTGTTGTGAGAAGAGATAGTCACGGGAGTAATGGTCTGTACAGACGCTGCCAGTGTGTGCCTGGGTTACACCCGGTCACCTCCTGGAGGGTCAGAGTGGCTTTTCCTCAGCAGGTCCATCAGCAGAGCAGTGAGTGTGAGGAGAGAAACACCATCCACACCAGCCCGTGAAATGGAGGAAGTTCTTAGGAGGTGCAGGGTGCTTTCCCGTCAGGATTTCGAAGGGTCTTTTTAAGGTGGTGGGCATGTAACATTTTTACCCTACACTCATTTCTTGGGCTTGAAAGTAGAAAGATGTGGTGTAGTGTTGCCGAAATACTCACTGGCTGACCACTTGGAGGGGTGGTCCTTCATGTAAGGGCCTGACTACCTAAAGAGTAGCTACATTATTTCATTCACTCATAAATGCATGGATGCACTCCTTAAGGCATCCAGTATTTGCTGAGCCTCCTGTATGTGCCAGGACCATGCTAGGCACAGGTGAGTAAAAGAGATGCTATTCCAGTCCCCATGGAACTGCCATATAATGGCAGAATAGACTTAATACCCAAATCGATATAAAGTGCCAACCATGGAAAGTAAATGAAGCTGTCTACAAAGAAATTAACCTACTCTAGAGGTTCAGGGGAGTTTCCATAAGACTGTGCTTTGAGCTGTGATCAGAAGAATGAGTAAGAGCTAAAATGACAAAGGGGAAGAGGTGAAGACAGAGTGTTGCAGACAGAAAGGCCATCTGCAGCCAGTACAAAGTCCCTGTGGTAGGAGGGGTTAGCCCCTGGGATAAAGGCTGGAGGGCCTTGAGTGAAGAGGAGACCTGAGTTGGAAGGGTGTTGCTTGGACAATAGCGGTGGGTGTTTGATTTGAGTAATTGGCTGCAGGTGGCAGAACAATTGAGGTCACATGGTTGAGGTAGGAGGAATTCCAGGTCAGCCTGCAGTGGAGACCAAGAATTGTGAGGACAAGAGATTCCCCCACTAGCATGTCACTTGATTTCTCTGAGTTTCTGTTTCTTAATCTTTAGAAAAAGATTGCATTTGAAGGAAAGCCAATATTGGTTCCTGGCTCTCCTACTTATTAATTGAGTGACTATTCGAAAAATCAGTTAGCCGCTTTGCTCTCCAGCTTGTCATCCAGCCAGTGAGGATAATTATTCCTGCCCTGTCTACTTTCCAGAGTAGCTGTGAAAAGAAAATTAGGAAACGAGTGGGAAAACGCTTTGAAAAATTGGGAAGCATTATATAATGAAGGGGGTAATAAAATATGAATAACAACAGTGATAAGTAGTTTCCTCAGCAGAAATTTGGATATTCCTGAGGATTAAGTAATGGATGGGGTGGAGACAAATACTAAGACAGAGCTAATTTTTCTAGTCGGTCATGGAAACGAATTAATTCTTTATTCCATGTTAATCCATTGAAGCCAGTTTTGTGATCAGGTGTCTTATCCATTTAGTTGAAGCCAAATGGAACTAAGTTTGAATCTCAGCTCCTCTACTTATTTGCTGTATTAGTTTTCTACTGTTGCATAACAAATTTCCATAAATGTAGCAGATGAAAACAACACCCATTCACTATCTCACCAATTTCTATAGGCCAAAAATCTGGCACGTCTCAACCAGGTTCTCTACTGACGACTTCACATGTAAGGTGCTGGCTAGCTGTGTTATTAGGTGGGGTTCTGGGGAGCAACCTACTTCCAAGCTTGTTCAGACTGCTAGCATCATTCACTTGTGGTTCCAGCACTGAGGTCCTGGTTTCTTGCTGGCCACTGGTCATTCTCAGCTCCTGGACACATCACTCTGTCTTTGCATGTGGCCCCTTCTGTTCTCCATCTCAAGCTCTCTGTGGCCCGTTCGTGCTTAGAATCTCTCTGGTTTCTTTTTCAGTAGCAGGCAGGGAAAGTTCTCTGTTCTTAAGGATTTATGTGATGGATTCCGGTCCCTGCATAGTCCCCTTATTTTAAGGTCAACTGAGCCATATAATATGACATAATCATGGGAGTGATGTCTCATTATATTAACAGATGCCAGGGATGAGGACTTGGAATCAGGAACCATTTTCAGAATTCTGCTTACTACCGTTTCTCAAGGTGACTCTGATGAGACTGTTACGTCACCTCTCTCAGTTTCCTCATTTGGGCAATGGAGTGAGATCATACCATTGTGTTGGTAAGTAAAATAAGATAGAGTGTGCCTAAAACAGAGCAGATATGCAACAAATATGAATGCTCTTTCCCTGGCATCTCACATTCAGTTTTGTACATTGAGGGACTGGCTAGCTCCTAATGCCAGAGGAGACTTTTTTTTTTTTAAAAAAAAAGAGGAATGGGTCCCTTATAAGTTCAGAGTTTGATGCTATTGCATAACTGGGATTTGATTTCCCTTAAGTAGCTGAAAATGGATGTATGCTGAAGACACCATACTCCTTGCACTGTGATGCTTCATGCATTCACTCCCTGCAATAGCACATTTTTATAGAGCCTCCTTCTTTATTAATATGAATTTCTACAGAAGAGCCAAGGGCCCTTAAAACCATCAACTGGCCATAAATCTAAGCAGCTGCATTCTGAGTCACTGGGAGATCAGCTCAGGAATGGGCTACTGTGCTTCCACCAGGAGACAGAGCACACCCTCCCTGAAATGGTCAGTCTCCCTTGAATCAGTAATATTGAAGTCAGTATTGCAACTGTTTTCACACATCTTCTAAGGCAGTGTGGTAGGTGAGAAGGGGAGAGTGCAGCCCCAAATGCGACTATTAGTTGAAGAGTAGCTCCTATGATGAATTTCAAGTGGGTTTAACTGCTCACTGTCCCTCATTTCTCCAGCAAGAGAAAGGAATTAGTCATTTTTGCATATTAATATTTGTCTCATAGGAGTATTTTCAGGGTGAAGGAAGTAGCATGAAAGAAAAAAATGCTTTGAGTGGAGCATATTTTCTGTGATGATGCATTTTCTGTGCTCTACTCCAAGGATTAAGCCATAGATAATGACTAATGGACATGGTCTTGGAGGAGGACAGAAAAAAGAAACGAGGTATGCTAGTTCAGTCACATGCAGCCAGAAATCTTCCAGCCCACAGATGTTCTTCTCTTACTAATTCCATAAAGTCTGGATTAAATAAAGCTCTGGGACATGGAGTGTGATGGTAATTCATTATGTGGAAAATGTTTAGATATGTCTCTATATAGGAAATGTTTAAGGCAATATTGACATGTCTTAAAATAACTGGATTTTTTTCTTACTAATACAGATCTTGGCATAGCTCAGTTTTACCTTTCTGGATATTAATTCTTACCATATAATTCTAAAGGTGATGACCATAGACTGAACTGACACTCAGGTCTCATCACAGATGTCTTTAAAATGCACTCTACATCTCTGATAGGTTATTTTCTTCTAGTTTACTTTCTATAAACTAAAAGTCATTTGCTTCTACCTTCTCCATTAACGGAACACATTAATTAATCTATTTAACTGAGGTCCATTTAGATGACTGACACGTACTCTTAACATTCTATTGTCTAGCACTTGTGAGTAGTTCAGAAAAAGGACAAAAATACATGCTGTGTACTACAGCACATGGGAATGGGAGAAGAAAATTTCATAATGGCTACTGTGTTTTGAGAAATCTCTGTGTGGCTAGGCATTGCTAAGTGCTTTGCTTGTATTATTTCATTTAATACAACAAAGAGCCCTGTGAAAAGATACCACATCCCCATCGTCCATTTTGCTGATGAAGAAATGGAGCATGAGGGAGGGCAGGAATTTCCCAGGGCCACCCAGCGAGGAAGGAGCTGGTGGAGCGCAGTTCTGTTTGCCTCTGCCGCTAGATTGTGCATGACTTCTGTATCGTGCCATGGTGGCTCCCAGAAATGCATGCCAGAGCCTCCTGGAAGAAGGGTAGCATGCCTTCAAGGCAGGCTGAGCTGACTGAAAGGCCTTTTCTTCCTAAGAGGAAACCGCACCAGACGGTCAAGTGACGTTATGCAGAGACCCTTTGGTTGGGTGTGAGTGAGCCCCAGTTCCTGCTGGGGTGTGGCCCCGGGGCCTGCCAGCCTCTGCCAGGGCAGGGGAGGGCGTGGGGAGGCCACGATCACTGTCACGGGCAGCGGCAGACGCTGGAGAGGGGTTGTCAGGCCCGGCATGAGGTGGGGCGGATGGGAGGCCAGGGCGGACAAGGGCGGTGGGTGCTCCGTTTAGGAAGCACGTCGAGTCCCCGACTGAAGACCGTGTTCCGTGAGCACCGCAGCCCTGCCCCGCCTCGTTTTCTCAGGCCTACCGCCGGATTAACACAGAGTTCCTCTGCGGATGCCTCCTGAGATGCTCCAGGGGCCCCCGCGGGGTGCGGGGTGCTTGTCACTCTGAGCAGCGACAAAGGGAACACCACGCCCCTTCCCTCCACTCATCAGGCTTACAGCCCCATGGAGATAACTATTTTAATATAAATCCTGAGCAATTTAATACAAAGATTTAAAAATCAAGGAAAAGTTACAGTTGAGTGTAACCGATACCTTGTAATTGTACGAGGGTGGCATAACAGAAAATGGTATTTTAGAACAGCACAATGCTCCTTCTTTTAAGTATATTTTCCTGATGCTGTCATATCAAAACTGGAAGAGCTGCCTCACCACTTACATGCAAGAGAGCAGCTCCAAGAGGCAGAGGGCCATTTGACACCCAAAGCAGATGCAGCCTTTGGCGGGCCGTTGGGATCCTGTTGTCAGTACCATTCACCTATTGATGGGGAGCCACGCTTGGCGATAAGCAGAGATGCATCCCTTCCAAGCACAGAGAGGCGGCAGGGAAACTTGCTCCTGAGAATTATAAAGCCACATCAGAAATAAGATCTTTGAGGAAGATTGGAAGGTAAAAGCATTTTCCCCTCATAAGGCAAATCTCAGCATCTAAGACCTCCAGATTTCAATGGAAATCCTTTAAAAGGGACAGGAGGAGAAAACCATCGAGCACACCTGCCCTACAATGTCCCTAAGCTGGGAAAATATCTGTGCATTGACCTCAAGTTGGCCTCAGGACTGTTGGTAAAGAAGCCCCTGAAACCTGTCAGAGGATTTGACCATCTTCATAAAACCTGACCCTAAAGCGATTTGTCATTTGCCTTTACAATGAAAGCAGGAGAAACTTTTGTAATATTTGACAATGACCAGCATGGACCATGAGTGCCACATGGAAATAAAGAGGGAGACAGACTGTCAGGGGAGGATGATGTGCCCTTAGCTTGCCCTCTCGTGAAATGATCCCAGGTTAGCTTAGCTGTGTTGCTGTCTGAAAGCAGAAAGAGACTGAGAAGCTAATTCATCCCGAGTGAGAGCGGATCCTTGGCAACAGGTGTTGTGAGAATGCACTCCTGCTTTATGAGCTTTCTGCTATGAGAGTTGGCACTTACACTGTCACAGGGAGTGCAAAAGAGCTCAGAGTGCTCAAAAATGTATCATCCAAAGCAAGAAATCTTTACTGTTAAGTTTCTTAGTAATTCTCCTAAATGTTTTCTGTGCCTGAGTTCCCTAAGTTTGTGCAGACCAACTCCCACACCCATGGACTGAGACAGGTTTTCCTTATTGAGATGGTGGGTCCAAGTGGTGGGAGCCCCTGGTAGCCAGTGTCCCTCCAGCAAGTTAGCGGTAGGGGTGCTTTGCCATCTCTGTATGAGCAGAATCAGTGTCAGCCCTGTCCACCCATGGGTTTCTCTCTCTGCTTATATTTGTGCAAATGATTGTGTAAGTGGAGAATCTAGTAGAGATTTCCAGAAGTCAGCAAGGAATCCAGGCAGGAAAATACAGGATCAGCTTTGTCCTTCCACATCTTCCTGAGCATGGATGAAAAATCCAAGTTTAAGTGGATAATACTTTTATTTACAGAGTATCAAAAGCTTCATATTTTCACTGTAACATGCACTCAGGGTTCTGTTGATTTTCCGCCTTCAGTCTTTTTGAAAAGAAAGTTTGAAATCAGAGAAGCAATGTATTTGGGCATATGAACACAAAACACAAATATATATTCTCTAAACACATAAATACATAGGAAAAAATTCTGGAAATATATACAACAAAATGATAATAATGGCTGACTTACTAGAGAAAAGGGGGAGGATGGATAGAGGAACAAGGCAGGAGTAGGGGTTGATTGAAGGGGACTTCAGTATTATTTGTAACATTTTAGTATTTTACATAGAGAATATTTTTTACTCTGAATTATTTCTAGGAATCTCTGCAGGATGCCGACTATCCTTATATTTCAGCATTCCCCACTTAGGAGTCCAGTTGAATAATTCAGATTCTGGGAGTTGAGAATATGCTTTTTGATCAAAGGATCATGTTCTTAATTAATATTAATAAAATAAAGCAGCCTCCTGGAGTTTGATAGAAGTAGAATTGTTAACATTTTTTCTATAGTCTTTCCATAAATAGATCACAAACCATTCTTCTTCTCTATGGAGAATGGTGTCCAAGGCCTGATTTCTGGTTCTAAATAGAAAGCCACTGTTGCAGGCTCCACTGAGTCTAGTTACAAGCACAGACAGGAGGCTCGGAAAGTCCCTTCATCCACTTAACGCAGAGGAAACGATTCTCGGAACCAGCTGAGAAGTAGAGGTGGGACAACATGGAAGGCAGCCAGCCCCTTTCACCTTGGCCTTCCTGCTGCCTCAACCATCCAGCTCTGCTGGAGACACCATGTCCTCCTCGGCCTGGCCGGAATACTGCCCTTGTTCTGGCTTCTACTGCTTTTTTAATATGTACCTCATGTTCCAGCCAAAGTAAGCCACCTCCTATTTCCTGAAAAGTCCCATGCTTTCCCTGAGCACACCTTGTTCACACCTATTCTTCTGCCTACTGGAATCCTATCTGTTCTTCAAGGCCCATCTCCAAAGCCAGAATCTGCAGCTAGCCTTTCTGAATCTGGCCAGCCAGATGACATTTCTCCTCTGCCCTCCTTGTCACTTGAGGGTTCCCCATATCCAGTTATTAACCTACGTGTCGCATTCTCCCTGAGATGGTGTGAGCCCTGTGAAGGCAGGGTGGTGTTTGAGTTACACATTCCATTTCTCTTTCCTGCCCATATCCAGGCCTGATTCAAGGATCTAGAGAAATAAAATGGTCAAGGAATTGTCTCTAGTCTCCTGGAGCTCACAGCTGAAAGAATTTAGATAACCAACAGGTTGTCAGGTGAGGACAGTGGACCCCCAGCTCCCGGTTCAGTGTCCGCTAGGAGCACTTGAACCTAAGCTCTTCTTTGCCAACTCCATGTGTCAGAACCAGGGGAAGGACCACTCTTCACAGGACCAATAGGCCTGGCCAGAACATGGGAGGGGAGCCCGCCTTTCCGGGAAGAGCAAGAGGTCCACGCAAAATAACACAGCCATGAGCAATTCCGGGATGCAGCAGAAATCTGTAACTCACCCCTGTGATTGCTGGGAAGAGGGTTAAACCCAGCAACTTCTCAGCTCACTGGTGTCCATGTGTGCGTGCATGTGTGCGTGTGTGTCTGAAGAGAAACAGCTGTTGGAAACCCATGGTGTTCCATGTCCTCACTCTGCCTTCCTCCCTGGAAGAGTTGGAAGGCCTGGTTCTGGCCACAGGACTGTTCGGTCCCATGGGCCCTTCCTCACCAGCAGCTTTATGACTGGCCCCTACTTCAGGGTGGAGGGAAGATAGAGAATCCAGCCCCCTGACTAGCTCCTTGTGGTAGGCACTCTTGCAAACATCTTTAGTCTTTAGAAGAATGACAGAGAAATAAATCGGAGCTTTGCTGTGCCCATGGAGCAGGCAGATGTGGGCTGAGATGAGGATATAGCTCTGGCTGAGTCAGTGCCTGAGAGAGGAAATCCTTACTCTGGCCTTGTGTAAAATACCTCAGGCAGGGTTGTCAGGCATCTGGTGAAGAGTGGATCCCAGGATCCAAGTACCTGGGTTCAAATCCTGGTTCTGCCACTTACTGGCCAGGGGCCCCATGGCAGATAATTTAACAACTCTGGGTTTCTGTTTCCTCATCTGTGAAATGTGGACAGCTCCTCATAGAGCGGCTGGAAAAGTTTAAATGTAAAGTGCTTAGAATAGCACCCGGCACACGGTAAGTGTTCAATAAGTGGTAGCTGTTTTTATTAGACTAGGATGCAATAAATATGACATTGCATCTCCTCCTTCTTTCTAACCTAGTGGGAGCAGACCACAATCAGCCATTGACAAGGGCAGCATTAAAGAACATTCGATCTGACTTACAGTGCTTTTCCCCCTTTGGGCTGACTCCTAACCCTCTTCCTCTCCCCCTCAGGTGTCCCAGACCCTCTGTCGTCCACTTGGCTGGCCAGGTAAAGTACTTCTCTTGGTACCCATCCAGGGATGCCCATGCCAGACAGAACCCTGATTCTGGAGTTAGCACACCAGCACCTATCTAACCCCTTAAAATTTTTGAAGCCCTATGAGGACAAAAGTGGTTTCTCTCGTTTCTTTTTTTCTTCACAAACATTTTAAAACAATTCCTTCTTCTGTGTCAGATACACAAACAGTTGTTTATCATCTGTGTCATTCTCTGGAAAGCAGTCCTTAGTTGGAAAGGAGCTAGAGTTCAGTGATGCCACAAGTTAACAGTTTCTCATTCTAGCCCGGAACTCTTGCCTTATCTTAGGTGATGGTGACATTTTAGGTATCATATATTGGCTAGAGAGAGAAACATTTGGAGCTAGGAGGTGTAAAGCTGGTCCAGAAGGGTTCCTACTATCACTTAGAATCACACCTCAACGGCAGGCTCGGGCTCTGCTTTTGTAAGTCACCCTCGCTGCTCAGATCTACTCAGCAAGCTCCATTTCCTGCAGCCACCAAATGTGACATGAAATAAAATCAGTGCATCCTCATTTCACTTTTAACTAAATGATTTTTTTATATTCTAAAACATAGTATCTGTAAGATCCTGGAAATTTGAACAAAAATTAAATTTTGGTTTTGGCGTATGCACCTAAGAACAAAGCTATCTCTTTTAATGGATTTGGCACCTTTATATTTGGTTTAACTGCATTTTTACAAGTATGATCTGATCACATTAGAATAGATTTGTAAAAGGGCAAGTAAGGAAAGATGAGGAAGGTAGGGAATGATTAAATTGGAAGGGTGAAAGAAGCTACCATCACTATCATAAGCACAATAGTTTACCAGGCAATTTCTCATAAATATTTCATTTGAGGCATGGAGCAGATAAGCATTAGCCTACTCATTTCGCGGTTGGGAAAACTAGGGGGCAGGGGTAGCTAGCTTCCACTGAGGGCTTGCATTTTTATAGATGTCACCCTTCATGCCTATTCTATACTGCTGCTCGTGAGCGGTAACAGTGGACAGCAGTGGGGTACAGATGTGCTTGAGGTGCATGCAGAGGGTCCCTGGCATTGGGCCAGCAGGAGACAAGTCAGAACAGTGGCTGCCCAGCTGTCAGCAGGGCTATTGCCATGGCCACAGCCTCCCTGATGTGTGTGTGTAGTGGGGCTGCCTGTGCTCTTCTGTGGCCTTCCAACCTGCCGCAGCCTGCTCTCTGTGGGTTCATGCCGCAGGACGATCGGCCTGGTCACCAGGAAGACCAGGAAAACCGTGCTGCTGTCATCTACGCGCTGAAAGGTCTCCTCCACCTCCGCCCCTGCTTCCTGCTTCAGGAGTTCCCGTCTCAGAGGCAGCCACGTGGGACTCAGCAATAAGGTTTGGGACTGTTCCACGGCAGCTGCCCCAGTGCCCCCCACGCTGCCTCTGCGGACTGACCCTGCTGACCACTGGTCCCTGAGCTGGGTCAGGGCACAGTCCAGAGGGATCCCCAGTGACGCTGGGAAACACCCTGCCCTAGGACCTCTGCTTGTGGAGGGTCAGTGAGCTTTCTGGAGGCACACACGTTAGTCAGAACATGTCAGCAGGGCTAGCGGTAAAAAGTGCTGACAGTTGTGGACATGTGCATAGCAGGTTCCTCACACGGAAGGCTGATGGCTATCTGTCCTTATCTCAGCTTTCCCAGCTTCCATAGCCTGGCTGTTGACTCTGAATGAGCAAATTATAGTTGAGGCATCTTAGATTAGCCAATCATATCCCCCAGATCATTTTCTCAAGGAAAAGGTTTAACCTAAAGAAGAATGTGCAGTTTTGGGAAGGATAATACCTCTGTGCCTCTCTTGGTTTTCCCCTGCATTTTTCTCTTCCCTTTGTTACTTACACTCTTACACTATCCTATTGTCTTTCATTTATATTTACTTTTCTATGCAGATACTTAATTGAATATGAAATCACACTCTTATATTTATAAATACCACTCCACTTATACAAATCCTGTGTGTCGAGGTGTGAGCCTGGGGTGTTACAGATACAGGGAGGTCTCTGCCCCCAGGAGAGTGTGGTTTAGTCGGACCTGCACAAATACCCATGCCACAGACAGGGTGCAGTAAATGTCAGAACGGGGACACAAAAACATTGCCATTAGTGTGGAGAGGACCGTGGGGCCACTTGCAGGCGGAGTGATCGTGGATGTTCAGGAAGTATGACATGGTCCATGACTAGGGTGCTGAAGGACTGAGGTGGCATGGCATTGAGTTTTGGGGGGTCTTGGTGCAAAGTGGACACTCCACAAATTTAGGCAGAAAGAGCAGCATAAGTAAGAATGTGGAGACAGTAAATGACAAGTAGCCTCACTTTTATTCATTGATTGATTCATTTGATGGGGGTGTATTGACCGTCTTCTGTGCAGCAGGCATGGTTCTAGGCGCTGCTGGTCCAGGAATAAACTGAGCACGTGAGGTCCCTGCTCTCACGGAGCTTGCATTCCAGTGGCAGGCGGAAGACATTCACCAAATAGAACTGTAACACCTGGTGGTGTTAGGCCCTGAAAAGAAGAATAAGGGGACAGAGAGTGACAAGGGAAGTTATTTATTTTAGAGGATGGTCAGGAAAGTCTTCTGACAAATGAAAACCTGATGGAGGTGAGCGAGGTCACCATGTGGATTTCAGGGGCTGTTGTACCCCAGGCAGGGAATCCCCAAAGCGAAGAGCCTATGGGGGGACCACATGAGGGTTGCCTGAGGAGCACAGAGGAACCAACAGAGCAAGGGCTTGAGGACGCGAATTATAGGGGATGAGACCAGAGAGAGAGGGGGGACCATATCACATGGGGCTTTGCACCCCATGGTGACGACTTGGCATTTTCTCCTGAGTGTTCTGAGCAGACCGGGGACATAATTTCACTACACCTCTGAAAGACCACTATAGCTGCTGAGAGGATAATAGACTAGCAGATAGGCTGAAGCTGGAGATGACCTAGAGTTGCATGGGGTCCCCTTCCCTGGAGTACAGTGTGCAGGCATCATGTAAAAGGAATTAGCTAATTTCTTCAGATAATAAACCTGGAGAAATAATTTGGAACCAGACTGTGGGAGTTCCACCTTGAGAGCCAGGCTAATGACATTAGCCTCAGTTTTGTAGACAGTGAGGGGCCGTTGGAAGACTGAAGCAGATAACTGACATGATTGTTGTTTGGCTGATGAAAGCTATAAGGGAACTCAGGGCCTGGATCCTGGGACTTGAGGGATGTGAGTCCTGCTTCCACCCGTCACCAGCTCTAAAATCATGGACAACCACTGAATCATCCTAAACACATTTTCATCATCTGCTCCTCTTCTGTATATTGCAAAGGGCTATTACGAGGATGGCATGGTAGGAATATATATGAAAGCCCTCAGTGAACTGCGACACAGAGAACCATAGCGAAGCTGGTGATGAAGGTCATGGTGATAGTGACAGGTTGCAAAGGGGAGCCCAAGATGAGGACATGTAGGAGAGCTTCTGCCGCTGTCTAGGTGAGCCATGGAGTGGGCCTGAACTGAGTGGTAGAAGTAAGAATGGGAAGGAAGAGGCAAGTGTCAGCAATGTTGCAAAGGTCGTGTCTACAGCTCTTAAGGATGGGCAGCAAACAGTCTGTAAATGCTACAGTTAGGGTTCAGACATGGGCCACTGTAGCCCGCAACCCACAGGTGGATTGTGAGTTCTCATACAGAGGTTATAGGGCCGCTATGGGCTTGCTTCAGCAACGGGCAAAGGATGGGATGGAGGGCCAAAGGCTGGCCTGGGCAGGGAAGAAGTAGGGGAAAAAATTCTCCAATAGGAAACAAACCAAATGAAAATTGTAGCTGGGGATAGCAGGGCCGGGAAAGGCTGTAGAAAAGAGCCCTGTTGAAGTAAGAAACATGACAGCTTGGATACAAGGATGGAGAAATAGGAAAGAATCAGATGTCAGGATTTTCAGCTTCAAAGACAGGAAGCAGGATTAGTGATGCCAGAAATGGGGCCATTAGGAAGAGGAGGTGGTTTTAGGAGGGAAGATGGTAAGTTGGGACACTTTTATGACTTACAGTGCCATCAGGGAAAATAGTGAGAGCTCTACTGTAGGCAGCTGGACCCAAAGGATAGGCACCCAATGCCAGCTGAGCTGGTTGAATTGACATAGGCATGTAAGGGATTAGTACTGCTGATGAGGACTGAAATGGAGCTGCAGAGTAAATGACAGATCTTGGGACGGATATGATGCTAAGGTAAAGGCCTGCGTATGCCCACAGGGGAAGGGTGGGAAGGAGGAGGGAAATGCCAAGATGACACTGGATGAGATAGAGTGAATGGCTGAGAACACAGAAGTCCAAGGAATTATTTTTAAAAGGATAAAATGGTCAATAGGGTCCAAGATCAAACAAGGGCTCAGAAGAGTGAGATCAAAACCATTCAAGATTGTTATCGGAGACAGCTCTTGAATTTGGGAAAGAGGGCAGGGGGAAAGAGAAACCGAGAGAAAGGAGGGGAAGAGGAGGAACACGAGGAGAGGGAGAGGATCATGGAAGACTTTGCAAGAGGTTGTCTCATCTGGAGGTCAAGGTGGAAATTTTAGGGGTTGAGGAAGGGACTGAGTGGTGGACACCGGCATGAAGATTTTAGCAGGACAATGACAAAGACTGGGGAACACGTGGGAAGACAGGGATTCAGTTTAAGCAAGGGATAGTATTTGTGAACCCTCTGCATATCCACGGAGGAAGGCAGGAACGGCTGCCAGCCTTCAGCAAGTGTTCATTCCCTCCCGGGCCTTGTATTTCTGGCTTCCTTCTGGTTCTTTCGACCTGAAGCAATGATACATTAGGTTAAAATATCTCATGTGACTAAATGTTTCTTTTAAGGGAAACTAACATAAAGAAATACTGATTTATGACCAGAAAATGAAAACCTTAGCATTATGAAATAATCTTTCTTTCATCCTGTGGCCAAGTCAGTTGCTGACAATTCCCAGGACTTGATAACAGGCGTCTTGTCCGGGCCATTCATTTTAAATGGCTCCTACCCGTCACCCTGTTCAGCTTTCATGAATCAAGCCTTTTGCTATGTCTTGGTTAGAGGACCCCATCCGTTCCCCCTTTCCAGAAATGGGGCACCTGTTTTCATTATCAGCTGGCTTACTTAAGGAACTGACTTGGGAGCAGGGTACACCCACGCTCCCTCACTCTGCATTTATTTCGAATCAACAAGCTCTCCTGCTCACTACCAAGGGAAACAGGAATGTTTTAGAGTCTCCTGTAGTCTGAAACCTTGGAATTACAGCCACGATACAATAAAACCACAGTTTTCCCCTTTGGTTATGTGAGTTCTTTTAGGGCTACACTCCCTTTTCTTATGTTTTGTAACGCTAAAAATCAGTCACTGTCAGAGATTCTGGCATATGGTAAGCATTCTGAGGATGAACTTAATATGTATTTTAACTCTGAGTTCCTTTTACTCAGTGGTAGACTGTTAAAGATTCCTGAGACAAAGTCCTTATCTCAATTGACAGTTTTGAAAGAAAGCGACACATTCCTTTCATAGCTTAGTGAAAAGGACAAACAACAAAGAAGGGCTACTTGGATCACTGGCCAAACCACAGCACTTTTCCCTTAAACTAATGCGAGCACATCAGGATGGGTGACTCCCTGGGTCCTCAGGTTCCCAGCTAATCATTTCATATGTGCGCTCCCACACTGAGGAGCAGTCCACGATTTTGAATCCAATCCCATGAGAGCCGCCTGCCCCCCTCAAGCCCTGTGAAAGACTCTACAGAGCGTCCAGGAACTTTCTGTCCATGCCTTAGAAGGCACATGCCCATCAATAATGCCGACTCCCGCTGGAAGAGGGGAGGGAGCTATCCATCCTCTCACCAGCTGGCAAAGCAGACTTGGCCTCCTTCCGCAGCTCCCAGGCTTGTCCACACATCTGAGGGTAGTGCGCGGGCCACAGGTGAATTGCACCCTGCCTGCTGGGTGACAGCTTCTTTCAAACCCCGGGTGGCAGGGCTTCTGCTCTGTTCCCTGCTTCTCAGGGCTGGAGGATGGGGACAGCAAACTATCTTTTGCCTGTTGAACCATATCTGAGGTGCTGTATGGCTCTCCACTAGAAAAAAGAAAAGTGTTGCTTTTGAAATGATTTATTTGCAAATGTTTCCGTCATCTGTGCGCATGGACTAGGAAATACTTTGAATTTATGTACACAAAATAGAGAAATGAAGCAATTTTCCAAGGGGAAAAAAAGATACTTTCCATTTGAAATGTGCAGGTAATTAAAGCCAAAAATATGTGTGTGGGGAGGAAAGGGCACACTTGAATTACAAGGATAATTGCCCCAATTCACTGCTTTACTTTGTATGTGGAGACACAAAAGTGTACAGTATTTAAAGTATCTGTTAGCCTCAGTAATGAAAGCCCAGCCTTTGTGAATCACTTGAGGTTAAGAAGCGGTGTCCAGAAAGACTGGAACAAGGCCAGCACCACTGTTTGCAGTGCATTTCAGTGTCACTGAAATCAGAAAGAAGTTTGTTTTAAGGATAATGTGCCACGTTTTTACGATAGGGCTTTCACATTGCAGCGTGGGAAGGTGGAGTTTTTCATGCTATTCATTACAAGCTTTTGCTCTGTCTTGAGGGAAGAAAGAAGTACATTAAATGACAGAGCTGGGCCTGAAAAACATAACTTTCAAAGACTGCAGTATTCCAGTTTGTAGAATATTGGCATTTATCTTTGGTTCTGTAGAAGAACTGTACAAGGTGGAAAACACATTCAAACTGATAAAGATCGTATCTACTGTGGAATCTTAAGAGTGTCGTGGAGAGCAAAGATTGTTGTAACCTCCAATTTGTTTTAAAAAATCCTGGAAAAAACATTCTGGGGGATAAAAGGGGGCCACAGTTTAGCTTGGAAAGGGGAAACAAACTTCCTGGGGAAGGTAAACCCATTCTTCAATCACTTACTTTCAAACAATGAGTTTTTAAGAAAAGCAAGAATAAAAGAACAAGTCTTTTTGCAGAGGAGAATGAGTGTCACAGAACAGGGTCAGATATTAATCAAACAGCTATAGTTTTGTTTTGAAATTGGAGCTACAGAGCATAGAAGGAGATGAAAATAATCTTTAAGGGGGCCACTTATTCATTTTAAGGATGGGATTTCCTCCTCCTTCCTTCCCTTCCCTTCCCTTTTTCTTCTCTTTCCTTTCCTTCTTTTATCTTCCTAATACTTATTCCCAGCACTTTACCATTTCTCATTACTGAGTACAGGACAGAAACACAAGCACATCACCGAGGAGCATGCACATCGACTGCTGTTGGGGGTTGGACCCCAATAAATTGAGTTGGGAGAGGGGAATTCTGCTTCAAGGCAGCATGTAGCTCCCCAAACCAGAAGAAAAACCAACATTCTCTTGAGCCAGGCTGAAGGCAGATTGCAGAACCAATATTTGAAGTTGAGCAGGCAGACCCAAAGACAGAGGCATTGGAAGGTAACCAAATGCCTGCTCTTAATGTATACTTTTGGAGCCCAGCTGCCTGGCTTTGCATCCTTGTGCTGTCACTCACTAACTCTAAATGGGGCAGTTTAATTGGCCTCTTTACATCTCATTATTCCTGTCTATCAAATGAGAAAACTGAAGCCTACTCCAGAGGTTGCTATGAGAATTAAATAGGCCAACATATACCAGGTGTTTAGAATAATGTCTCACACATCATAGGGATTCAATGAATGTCAGCAATTATCGGTTTCTCCACAGCTAGGTGAGACTTGAGTGTGTGATGAGCGGGGCTAATGTCTGATCCATGAAGGGGCCATGTGCTCCAGATGCCGTCATGGTCTGAAGTATGAGATAGGTTTCCCTAATTAAGCTTTTTAGTTTAACTAGCATCCAATGCTAGGAGCCATTGAAGGTTTCTGAACATGGGCATGCGAAGATTGAAGCTTTCATTTTAGGAAAATAAGTAAAGAAGGCAGAGACCCCACTGGGAAGATGCAACTGTAGTTTAGGTTTTGTCTGATAGGGACTGAATTTCAGAAGACTGAACAGGGAAGAAGTGTTGGATGTGAGAAGATAGTGAGCAGAAGGAATAAAACAATGTCCTAAAACAATAACTTCAAGGTTTCCTGCCAACTAACACAATAAGAAATACGTAGTTTCCAAATTTAGCTGAACCCTCAATATGGCTCAATTTTTCTTTCATTTATTGATAACTTTCATTTATTTCTTTCATCCAGCTAACCTAAGCAGCTGCCCTTCATATTTCTTATGGGGTATGTGTCAACTTTGATCACTTTTCTTTTAAGGCCCAAAGCCTGTTCCACCACCTCTCATTATATGACTATGTTTTGTTTTCAGATACAAACTCCCTCAACTTTGTTCCCCGTATCTCCCACTCTTCCTTCATCCTTTTACGGGTCCTCAGAGTGACTCCCATCACCTTTTTCTGAGACTTAGAAGGAAAAAAGTAATTCTTGGACAAGATTAGTGCTTCCATGTATACCCTTTTTGCTGTCTCATAAGCTTCATAAATTTGCTTTTCCTGCCTCATAAATTTTTTTTAAAAGTGCTTCATCATTTTAATCATACACCTCCTATAGTATTAATTCTTCCCCTTTACTGGCTTTGAAAAAATTAGAATGGGAGCATGCTCAAATCTTTTCTCATCCAAATAATATTTTTCAGCAATCTCACTATATTCAAAGTTTCTTCCTTTTTTTGCATCCTTCTACTTAGTAAACTTATTAACAAAAAATCTATACCGTTGCTTCTACTTCCTTGATTCCCATTTACTCATAAATCCCTCAAAAAAGCTTATGTATAAATGAATATAGAATACATACAGGAAAAGGCACAAACCATAAGTATGTAACTCAATGAATTATCATAAAGTGAATACACTCCATAACAATATGGGTCATGAAATAGAAGGTTACCAGCTTCCCAGAAACTCTACTGCTTCTTTCTAATGGTTAACCCTTCTCTCTTCTCCAAAAGCAGCTGCTATTCTGATTGCCAAAATCCTGGATCAATTTTACATATTTTAAAATTTTACATAAATGGAATCATATAGTATGCAGACTTTTTATCTGCCTTATGTCCTCAATATAAAGTTTGTGAGATTCACACGTTTCTTACATATAGGTGTATTTCACTCATTTTTCTTGCAGTACAGTTTTCTATCACATGAATATGCCACTAATTATTAACCATTCTACTATTTATGGGTAATTAGGTTGTTTCCACTTTTTAGCTATTGCTTCTATGAGCGTTCTTTTGGTGCATGCACGCACACATTTCTGTTAGGTATATACTTAGAAGAGGAATTCCTGTGTCGAAGTTTACACCTATGATCAATGCAAAATAGTTTTCCAAGAATGATATTATTAATTTACACACTCCTCAGCAGTGGGCGAGAATTTAGTTGCTACCATACTTGGTAACACTTGGTATTGTCAGCGCTTCTAATTTTAGCCATTCAAGTAGGTGTGCAGCAGTATCTCAAAGTGTATTTTTCCTTCTCTTTGATTCAACTTCAGTGAGGTACAATTTACCTACAGCAAACTGCACCCGCTTTGAATTCTATGTGTTTGAAAAATGTGTGCATCTGTGTAGCCACTATCCAATCAAGATATAAAATAGTCCCATCACCCCGAAGTTTTGTTGCCCTCTTGAAGTGACTGCTCCCCATTTTTGGCACCAGGGAACCAGTGATCAATTTTCTGTCTCTATAAATTAATTTGGCCTGTCCCAGAATTTCATAAAATAAAACCAAACAGCACATATCCATTTGGGTCTGTTTTTTTTGTCCACTCTAAAATTTTTGAGTCTAAAGAGTTGTTGCACGTATTGATACTTTATGGCCGTTTGTTGATGAGTAGTATTCCATTATATGAATATATCATATTTTGTTTATATATCTGTTGGTAACATTCAACTTTTGTCAATTATGAATAAAGCTTATATCAAAGTTCATCTCTACATATTGTTGTAGATACAAGTTTTCATTTTTCTCAGGCAAGTGCCTAAACATGGATTTTATGTTATAATACAAGTGTATGTTTAACTTTATAAGAAACCACCAAACTATTTTCAAAAGTGATAATATCTTGTGTTCCCACGGGCAATGTATGAGAGCTCCAGTTCTTCCATATTCTTGTGAAGAGTTGATATTGGTAGTGTTTGTAATTTTAGCCATTCAAGCAGATATATACTAGTATTTCACTGTGGTTTTAATTTTTATTTCTTCCAGTGATAATTATCTTTTTATGTACTTATTTCCATTTACATATCTTCTTTGATGAAGTGTTAGTCAAATCTTGTGTCCCTTACAGGTTATCATCTTATTGTTGAGTTGTAAAAGTTGTTTACATATTCTGAATTCAAGTTCTTTGTCAGATATTTGTTTTGCAATATGTTTTCCCCAGTCAGTGTCTTTCATTTTTATATTCTTAAACATGCATTTGGAAGGGCAAAAGTTTACAATTTTAGTGAAGTCTAATTTATCATTCTTTTTTCTTTTATAGTTTATGTTTTAGTGTCCTACCCAAGAAATCTTTGCTTAACACAATGATTTTTTTTCCTGTTTTCTCCCAGAATTTAAAAAGTTTTAGCTCTTACATTTTTGTCTATAATCTATTTCAAATGAATTTTTATGTATGATGTGAAATATGAATCAGGATTCATTTTTTCCCCCTCAAATGAATAACCAGGTTTTACAGTACCATTTGTTGAAAAGATTATCCTTTCCTCATTGAATTCTCTTGGTACCTTTGTAAAAAATCAGTTGACAATATATATGTGTGTATATAATGCTTTTAGATTCCCTATTGTATTCCCTTGATCTATTTGTCTATTATGTCAGAGCCCAGAGGTGGTGTATGATTTTGATTACTGTGTCTTCAGAGTAAGTTTTGAAAATCCATATTGTAAATTCTTTGCTTTTATTCTTGTTTCTCAAAATTGTTTTTGGAAACAATATTGAATAGATCAATATTCAAATACCTATTCTAGGTTCTTTGCATTTCCATATAAATTTTAGATTAAGCTTATCAAATTCTGCAAATCCCTGCTAGAATTTGGTAAGAATGATATTAAATCTATAAATTAATTTGGGGAGAACTGATATCTTAACAATCCTGAGACTTTCAACTCATGAATATGATATATTTCTACACTTATTAGGTCTTTAAAAATGTCAGAAATGCATTGTAGTTTACAGTGTGCAGGTCTTGTTCATATTTTTATTAAATTTATCCCGAAGTATTTTATTGTTTTGATGCCAAAGGAAATGGTATGGTTTTTAAAGCTGTGTTTTCCGATGTTTGCAGCTAGAATATAGAAATAAAATTGTTTTCCATACTAACTAAATATCCTGTGATCTTTCTAAATTCTTTTATTTATTCTAATATCTCTTCATAGTTTTCATAGTATTATCTATACACACTCATATCACCTGTGAATAAAGAGCATTAAAATTTTTCCTTTCAATCTAACTGACTTTTTTCCTTGTCATAACATTGTGGCTAGGATATCCAGTACAATGTTGAACAGAAGTTGTGAGAGCAAACAGTTTTGTTCTCAGTCGTAGGAGGAAATTATTCAGGCTTCTATCATTAAGTTTGGTAGTAATTGTAAGCTGTTTCCCATATCAGACTGAGGAAGTTTCCTTCTATTTTTAGTTTGTTTAATTTTTATCATGAATAAGCACTGAATTTTGTCAAATGATTTTGCTACATTTTTAGTATATGTTTTTTTCTTCTTTATTCTGTTACTATGGCAACTTACAGTGATTGGTTTTTAAATGTCAAACCAATCTTGCATTCCTTGAGTAAACCCCTGTTGATCATGATATATTATTCTTTTCATATATTTCTGGAAATTGACATACTAATATTGGGTTAAGAAATTTTGCATTTATGATCATGAGAAATACAGGTCTGTAGTTTTCTTTCATGGTTATATTTTTGCCTAGTTTTCACATCAAGATGATGCTTCCCTCATAAAATATTCTTGAAAGTGTTTAATACTTTTCTATTTTCTGGAAGATATTTATTAGATATATTTTCTTCCTTACATGTTTGATAAGATCTGGGTCTGGAATTTAGTTTTTGGGAAGGTTAAGCATAAAATCAATTCTTTTTACTCATTTTTAAAATTTCTTCATAAGTATTGATAATTGGTGTTCTTTCAAGGAATTTTATCTAGGTTGTAGAATTTATTGGACTAAACTTGTTCATAATATTATCTTATTTCCTTTTAATGTCTGTAATAACTGTGGTAGTGTCTCTTCTCTACACTTCATCTTGGTAATGTGTGTCCTCTCTTTTTTTTTTTTTCTTGATCAATCTAGCTTCAGTGTATCAGTGTTAGGTCTTTTTTAAAGAACTAGCTTTTTGTTTCATTATAATCTCTGTTGTTTCTCTATTTTATATTTCACTGCTTTAGCTACATCTCACATTTTAATTTCCAAATATTTGGAGGTTCTACAGATATCTTTTTGTTATTGATTTCTAATTTAGTTTCATTATGATCAGAACACACTTTGTATAGTTTAATTATTTTAAATTTATGAACTTTTTAATGGTCGAGCATATGGTCTACCTTGGAGAATGTTTTACATGCACTTGCAAAAGTATTAATATTCTTTGTGTAGAGGATTCCATAAATATCAATTAGACCAAATTCGTTTATAATTTTGTACACTTGCTCTATCAACAATTGAGGGAGGAGTGTTAAAACATCAAATTTATGGATTAGTCTATTTCTCTTTTCACATCTGTGACTTTTTGCTTCATGTATTTTGAAGCTCTGTTATTAGGTGCATGTATATTTAAGATTATTATCTCTTCCTGATGAATTGATTCTTTAATCATTATGAAATATTCTTTATATATTCTGGATATTAACCCCTTATCAGATATATGATTTGCAAATATTTTCTTCCATTCTGTAAGTTGCCTTTTTACTCTGTTGATTGTCCTTTGATGCACAGAAGTTTTAAATTTTGATGTCATCCAATTTATCTATTTTTACTTTTGTTGCCTGTACTTCTGGTGTCATAACCATGAAATTATTGCCAAGTCCAATGTCTTAAAGCTTTCTCCAGTTTTATTCTAAGAGTTTATAGCTTTAGCTCTTAACATTTATGTCCTTTTCCCATTGAATGCTTGTGTTATCCTTGTTGAAAATCATTTGACCTATATGTGAGGTTTTATTTCTGGGTTCTCTATTTTATTGTTTTGGTCTATGTGTCTGTATGCCAGTATCACACTGTTTTGATTACTGTAGCTTTATTGCTTATTTTTGGTGGATATTTTCTTTGGCTGTATCATTTTAAAATAAAATAATAACACATAATAATAGATAAAACAAAACAAGGATTTTTTTTGCCTTTTTTGGCCTGTAATATTGTTTTCTGGCTTGCATTATTACTAATTAGAAGTCAGCTGCCATGTTTATTGTTGTTTCCTTCTATGCAATGTTTACTGGCTCATTAAAGGTTATTGAAATGTATGCTTAAATGTGTAGATAGCACAATGAAATATTTGCTTAGAGTTATAGATTGCAAAATGGGTTAAAATCTCTGTATTTTAGCTTTTTAGTAACTTGAAGTGGTCTTTTTCCTAATTTGGCTGAATTGATGAAAGTTTACTGATTGTATATTAAGTAGCCATTTAGGATAGATCTTATTTTTAAAATACATTAAAATACCTGAGTTGGGTTCAAGATATACACCTATATCTAGATGTAGGTATTTATATGCATATGCCTCTCATATAAGAACAGTACCTACTCCAGACCTATTTGTAGAGTTCTGTTGTCTAGTGGCTGTTTGAAGAACTGAACTGAGGATTATACTCTGGTTCAGGTGGCAGATGAAACAGGTTGACAGGACATTGTTACCCAAGAGGGGCATCACCAAGTCCTCATGTTCTTCCTTCACACTGATTTCTAAGAATGACTGAGAGTGTGGCCATCTATTTCCTCTAGTGATCCTCCTCCTCCCCCCAACTCATCCACAGGTTGTAGTCAGGGCCCAGAGTACATTTCACAAATATCATATTTAACATCTTCTGCAAAACACCAAATCACACTGGGGCATCTCAACAACAAGCCTGTTGAGATGAAGAGCTGGCTTTCCTGCATTCCTCCTCACCTAACCCTCACCCCCACACAACCCCCTTCTGCAGAGTGCTCATGGCATGCGTATTCACAGGAACAAGCATAAGCTAAAAGCAGACATAGAATACACCTCAAATACACCTCAGAATGGAAACCCAAACTCACTCCTATATTCCCTTCAAACTGCTGCTCTCCCAGGTTTTTCTGTTTTCATAAAAGGCACCCCATGAACTCACATTTTTCATGCCAGAAGCCTGCATCTCATTCTTAATTCCTTCCTTCTTTCACCCCCTACACCTAATGCCTCAGTAACGCCTACTGTATCTTTTCCTTCAGGAGCCCAAGTGCCTCACATCAGTTTCTTTCTTTCCATCCCACTGGGTCAGATGACCATCTGCTGCCCAGACCTAGCAGCTGCCTCCCTACCTGTGTCTATTATTTACCCCTGCCTCCCTTGGACTGTTTTCCCCAGCAGCCAATTTTCTTTGCCAGATATAAACTGAACTGTGCTGCCCTTCTCTTCAAAACTGTACAGTGGTTTCCTTTTGCATGTTGGATAGACCATAAACTTATTCCATGGCTTACGCAGTGCTACATGATCTAATCTCTATCTCCCCAGCATCATGTCCTTCTACTTCACACACTATATCAGCCACACTAACCTCCCTTCATCTCTTTGAACAAGCCAAGTCTCCTCCACAGCCCCCCTCTCTTCCTCCCTCCTCCTTTATGCATTTTGTTTCTTTTACTTACTACATCCTCCCTCCCTTTTCATGCTTAACTGCATTTTTTATTCATGAGGTCTTCACTTTCCATAACAATGAACACCTTGTCTAAATTGTTCCTCTCTTGTTATCCATCAGAGATCCTGTTTTTCCCTTCAGAGCAACTAAATATTTGTTTAGTTACTAGATTGTATTTATAATTCACTATGCTGCTTCAAGATGACAGGGGCTGTTTTGTTCACTACTATAGTTTGGGCACTTGGTAGATACTGAATAATTGAATTAATGAACTAAAATAGTCCAGTCAAGCAGCCTTTCCCATAAAAGGTACACTCTTCCTTGATGTAAAATCAAGTCTTTATATTCAAAGCAGAATCAGCTTGCTAATTCTCAGGTAGCAATTTTGTTCTAGCTTCAGGAAAATCTTAAGGCTGTTCTCCATAAGATACACTGCTGCTACAGTAGGAAAAACAAGAAAGACAAATTTCTTGTCTTGAGGATATTAATGGCCCTTTGGCTGAATTGCACATTCTTATTGATCAGAAGCAGTCATTAGTATCAGTCAGGCTCCAGAAAGGCATACTTAGCCCATGTTGGTCCACATATGGTGTGGTGGCTACATGGTGTGGTGCAGGGACGTCCCCACTGCAAGGCTTCACCTGCCCAAATCAGCACTAGAGATTCTGTGCATCTAGCTTGAAGGGACCACTAGCGGAACTGCCCCTGTAGGTTAAACAACAAAATGCATATACGAAAAATGTAATGACAGAGGCACATTTGATAAAGAAGGCCCTGGTGTGTGTGTGTGTGTGTGTATACATGCAAATAGCACCCTTAACTAATTTACTCTGACTTAGAGAATGTCAGAGCTGCAAGGAATTCAGGGATTGACAAAACATATCTGTGGGCAGATTAGAGGGCAAAGGCCAGTCTTTTAGGGAACAGACCATGTTTAGTAAAAGGAAGGGCCTGGGAAAACGAGTAGCAGAGGACACCAGGGCAGGGCAACAGGCCACGGTTTAGGAGAGCTGTGCCAGGCGGTGTGTGGCATCACTGGGAGACCTGATCAGGCCTTGAGCAGGGCGAGGCAGGACAGAAACTTGCAGTTAGGCCTGTTCTTTCCCTCACAATCCTCCCTCACACCCCACTCCTCCAGACTGGTTCAACAAAGAAGAAATAGAGTCATTCTAGAAGAATTTTCCAAGCACTAAATGCATCAAGAGTGGTGCACTTAATTAAAGAAGGAGCACCCAGATAGGCTTTCTAGGCCTTGGAATGCGGAGTACTTTGTTATAGACTGTGATGAAAACTCCACATAAATAGACTCCCTGGGAAATAAGGTCATTTATTCAAAGTGCAATAATACAAAGACAACTTGGCAGGAGCTCCGGGGACTTCCTCCCTTTCCCACTCTCCAATCTTGCCTGTTCTTTGGTTTTTTTCTTCACTCTACACCCTTTCAAAATCTCTTGCAAGTAATGGAAAGGGGAGATCCTTAGATAGGAGAGGCAGTGATGACCAAGAAACAGGAGAGAGAGGGATAAAGAGAGGGACAGGAGGAGGATGAGGGCCAGAGATGCACAGGTAAAGGGGGCAGGAGAGGTCTTGCAATACGGTTAGTCCTATGACATCATTCAAAGCAGCAAAGAATGAAAGGAAGGCCATAGCTACAGCTTTTTTTACAGGGTATTTTCCTTTGGAAAGCTGCAGGGAATGCCCCCTAGTAGAAAGCTTTCTGGGCTTGCCCTGGAGTCCACCAGCATGGCGCTGGCCCAGCCTAACTGGTGTGTGACCCTGTGCAAATCTGCAGCCTCAGATCCTCATAGATAAGGAGATGGCTGGATGGGAGGACTTGTGTGGTCCTCTCAGTTCTGATATCTAGCAAATATGTGATGGAGGTCCTCCCGGCCAGCAAGGGTCCTTCAGGACTGAGGTTTTTATCCTGTAGTAGCCCATGGGCTGTGAAAGGGTCCAGACAACCAGAGGCAAAAACTCTAGTCTGACCTAGACTTGAGGGTGACTAAAAAACACATCCTCATGTGTCATCAACTCCTCAGACCAAGAAGGACTTGTGAGGCCAAAGGTCTAAGGATTGTTGGATTGAAATGTGAGGATGCGAGTTGGTCTAGATGGTTTTGGAGCCTGTGGAAAAACTTTTATAAGCTTCTGGTAGACTTTTTGGTGGGATTTCTGAGTCAGAACTTTCAGAGGCGCTAGAATGATGCATGCATGTTTCTTTGTATATGGATGACCCAATTCTCCTCGGGGCTTTAAGCTTTGAGCTGCTGCAACGTAGGTTGGGCCCAGCAGAGCTGTGGCCCCCTCAAACACCGGAGGAGGGCCCCTTTAACCCTCTTCTGAAAGAGACATCATCTAATGCCTGCAGACACCAGTGCAGGCTGAAGTGGTGCCATGATGGGGAATGGGTTTATTGTGCAGAACGTGAGGCTGTCAGCCAAGCCTAAATACTACCTCCATCTGCTTTGTGTCATGGGGTCAGCAATCTCTTCAGCCTCCAGACCACTAACGGGGGTTGTCTCAGGACAAAGAATTAGCCCATGTTTCATCTCCCTTTTCTCTTCTAGACACATTCTGTGCTCTGTCCCTCAGTAGCTGGCCCTTAAGGATTGCTCCAGTGGGCTCCCTTGTTCACTGATATCAAAGGGGAGGCACTGGCGAGAATGGGAAGAGAGTGAGATACAGGTAGGAGCTCCATATCCTCCATTTGCCCCTCCAGATCTACTTCCCCCATTTACAAGGAGATTTCTAAAGCGAATATAACTTAACCATGCTATAGGGTAACCAGTCACACATATGCTGAAGGCCACAATATGTGTATGTGATCACTACAACAGTATGGGATTCAGGAAGGTTGATCTGAATTGACTTTGACAGCATCTTTGAAGAATTCCTTGGACCTGGGCTTTGCTGCCTGCCACTCCACCTTCTTTTCATTGTAAACACTCCTTGGGCAATAGAGGTGGAGCTGGGGGTCTTTCTGTGGTTCTCGCTTTCATTGCCACTGGCCGTTTCCATTTGTTCCCTCATGTAAAACACCAAATAGTCCAACTTTTGATGCTTCACCACATCGTGACTTCCCATGGTCAGAACTTCAAATTTTGGCTTAAGTTAAAGCTAAAGTCAAAGACATGTGGTACAGAATTTGAACTGAAAACCAGAAAACCAGGAGTCCATTCATTCCCGCCACAGCTCCTACACTGTGTCTCCCACTGGTAACCATTGTCAGGTCTCTGCATTTCGTGCCTGGCGAGTACATGTAAGGACTGAGTATGAAGCACCTCTCTAAAGGCATGAGGTTGTTCCCCTTACCAAAATACCACTTCAAAACCTCCCTTAAGTTTAGTTTTTCAACCTTTTCCCCAGGGATAGCCTTCAGACCCTGTTTCTAGCCACATTAGAAACTAGCTTCTTACTTTTGAGTCACACACATCCCATTTGGTCTTCTCCTTTACCTCCACAGATTCCATGCTCCTAGATCCTATATGCTTCCTTCTCCTTTCCCTCCCTCCCTTTTTATTTCCTTTCTTTTCTTGTGCCTTTCTCCTCTCCCCCCCACCCCTTTTTCCTTAGCAGCTGTCTGGACCCAAGACAGCATGGCCTGGAGATTGAGTTGCGTTGGTGTGGAACCGAGGTCCATGTGGAGGACAGGACTGAGGGGCCAGCCTGGCCCTGGAAGCCTGGGAGCCCTTTCCAAGCAACAGCAGTTCCGGAAGCTGACTGATGCATCTATTCTCACATTTTTCTAACTGTGAATGTGAGTGGTTATCTGAGACCAAAAAACCAAATCCTTAGAGAATTAGGAAGGAGCTGCTGGACGATGGGTTTCCTCTACTCCTAAGACCATGTGCAAAAGGCAACTTCCGGCCAAAAGGAAAGACGAGTATCTGGACAAAACACAAGCCAACAAAGGAACATAATGGTTTCATGGCTTATGCAGGAGGTTGAATTCAGAATGAACATTTTATGGGCTTGATCACAAATTTGCCCTTCCACCTGGTTGAGCCAGCCTGTTCATTTTCATCTGGCCTTCCATCAAGGCTGAGCAAGCTAAGTGAACACTGAGCAGCAGAGTTCACTTCCAGGGAAATACAAGGGGAAAAAATTGCAATTTAAAGCTTAATTATTGGTAGTAAATTACAGACATTCAAAGCTGCCATGGAGGTGTTTGGAGAGACATGAGAGTGTTGATGCTTGAAATCCAGCTCTCGGGAAGCTCCTGATGATAGCCAAAATCTGCCCCGAGCCTCAGAAATGTCCAATCTGAAATCGGATGGCTCACAGGTATAGCTGCGGTGTCTTCTGGGAGATGTTCTCTAAAGGGGATAACTTATCTTCTGGTGGCTCACGTCAACAGGATCAAGATCAGGAAAAAACAGTGTTTATTTCCTTTGTAATTTAAGCCTTCCTATATTTGGCATCCTTCTGTGAGGATGGCTTTATCTCAGGGCAGAGACCAGGAAGTCAGTTGTGTTGGCTGGAGCATCCTCTGGGCCAGGCCATGTCTAGGGCTGCAGACCACCTACTTCTCCTCGGGCGCTGGATTGTTTGCCCAGGGCCTGCAAAGGATTTTCCAAAAGTCCACATCTAAGAGTCTGGAAGAATTCATGACATTTCCCCCTTGTTTGGAAAATCTTAATTTCCTTCTTCAGATGAGAAAGTTAAGCTTCATCTTATTCCATATCCTTTTCATCTGCCTCATTTCTCCAAATCTGTTAGCCAGGATGGGCAAGCTCCAACCTTTGTGTCCTTCTAAGCAAACAACTTTTTCTCAGTTTCATTACTAGCAATAGAACAAACTACATTGTGAATGTCCAGAGAATTTTTGCACGATATTGTAGCAGTGGGAAGATGGGGTGATGGGTATAACTGACATTGTTGCTTCATTTTAGTCTACAGATTCAGTTATTAATGAATATTTTAAAGAAATGTTACTCTTATTAAAATGACTTAGGAAAATTGCTTCATCTCTTTGTGGTTCATCTGTAAAACACGAACATTTCCCCTCAACTTTATCAGTGCCTTAATTAAAAAAAATCTTTTTTAATTGAGAATGTTTTCTTTTTCTTATATTTTAAGAAATTTTTGTTTGAAAAATAATGAACAAAGAATAATAAAACCAATACTACACAATATTTCCATCACCCAGAACCAACTTAATATTTTTCATATTTACTTTCAGTTTTTTTTCCTTCTCTGTGTTTTTCGTTGCTTAAATAATTAAAGCAGCACAGATGTAGGGAAAGTTCACTTTAATCACCATTCTCGGTTCTACCAACCTTTGTCACACCCACCACCCCAACGATGCATTTAAAACATGAGTTTGATGAGTTTGGTGTGGATATAAGCCCATTTTTGCTTTTTACATAAAATATATATACCTAGAAAACATATAGTACATTTTTATGTGTATTTTGCTTTTTACTACAGCAAAAGCTATTTGTGTGTGTGTCAGTAAAGTATACATATCAAAAGCTACAGCTCAATAAATTCCTATACAGCAAGCATACCTATGTACCTGCTACCCAGAAAAAAACAAATTATTACCAGCCACCGGAAGTCCTCTGTGTCACCTTCTACTCACTACCATCCTCGTATTACAGCATCATATGTTAATTTTGCTTGTTTTGAATTCTATATAAGTGGAATCTTTTGTGTCTGGCTCCTTCTGTTTAACATGTGTGTGGAATTCATACATGCTTCTGCATATAGTTCTAATTCACTCATTTTTGTTGCTGAACAGTATTTAATCACATTAATGCACTGCAATTTATTTATCCATTCTATCATAGATTGACATTTGGGTTGTTTACAGTTTCAGGTCATTATGAATAGTGCTGGTATGAATGTGTGTGTACTTGTTTTTGATATTCATATTATACATTTCTATTGGGGACTGCAGTAAAATGATATATAAGAAATACATTTGGCCATTCAGATGACCAAAATATATTTCTCAGACATATTTGGTCTTCATCCACTGTGCCTGAAAATGTTTCAGAGCCATAAAGGTGAAATGAGTGTCTTGTTACGTTAATGGAGAGACAAGGCCCTCAACCAAGGGGTGGAGCTGGTTGCCAAGGGACCAACCAGGAGATGAGGGGATGGGAACTTTCAGTCTCTAGCCCCAACCCCAGGGAGGTGAGAGGGAAGAGGAGGTGGAAGTTGAATCAGCCAATGGCCAATGACTTACTCAATCATGACTAAGCAATGAAGCCATCACAAAAACATTTGAGAAGAGCGTTTCACTTTCTCCCTCCCTTTTGCATCCTACTTCCTTGTCTGAGGGAGCTTGCACGCTTGGGGAACCAGAGAGCTTCCACGGGCCACCGAGCCAGAACCCGAGCTCCACAGGGAAGAAAGCTGCTTAATCAAGGACCTTGCCCCATGTATCTCTTCATCTGGCTGTTAACTTGTATATTCTTTACAGTTTCCTCTATTAAACTGGTAAGCATGTTTCCCTGAGTTTTGTGAGCTGCTCTAGCAAATGAACCGAACCTATGGGGGAGGTTGTGGGAACCTCCAATCTGTAGCCAGTTGGTCAGAAACACAGGTCACAGCCTGGGTCTTGCGACGACGGGTGACTGGCGTCTGTCGTGGGCATTAGAGGGCATTCTTGTAGAACAGAGCCCTCACCCTGGGAAGCCTGGTGCTGTCTCCAGCAGAGAGCTTTAGAATTGAGTTGCGTTCGAATGCTGCTGGTGTTTAATAATTGCTTGCTTTTGTGCATGGGAAACCTCCCTCCTACACACACACCCCCACTGGAATTGGGTCCAGGAACCCAAAAGGAGGTACCTAAGAGTGGAATTGCTGGATCATATGATATGATCTGTTTTAGTAAGTTTTAGTAAGTTTTGCGACTCTGTTTTACAGGGTGCTAATGCCAAGTTACATTTGTACCAATTTGTGCTGTTGAAAAATTTATTGAAATAGTACCATACTATAGTTAGAATATGAAATAGTCATATATAGTTCTGCATCTTGTTTTATTTTACCCAATTTTTTAAATGACCTATTTCTATTGATGTATGAAGCTGTAACTCTAAACTACTATGACTATTCCATTACATGTGTGCATCACGTTTTAATAATTCATGTACGTACTGATACACATTAGGTTGTTTCCCTCATTTTGTTTTTCCTAAGAATAAAGCATTTAGCCTCCTCTACAAGTCTTGATAAAAGGACTAGAATTTCTGTAGCTTAGTGTGTCAGATTTGTATGATTATAAGGATTCTTGAGGTACTAGAGAAATATCTAAATTTCCCAGCTCTCTGCCTGGTGATTCTGAGTCAGTGGGTCTGCGGTGTGTTTCAGGAAGCTGTGTGTTTACCACCGTTCCAGAATTCTTACAGTTAAAGAGCTCTGGGAGGTGCTGCCCTAGGCTATAGACTCAAAAATGGAATTGATTATAGGCTGGGCACATTTTCGATTTCCCTAGATGCTACTGCAGTGCTCTCTGAAGGGACCTTTCCATTGAATTACCACACCAACACTATAATAGATATATTTTCTCAACATGCTTTTGTTATTTTCAGACTTCTAATTTTTTACCAATCTGATGGGTAAAAAATGGAATTTTGTTTTCAGTTGTATTTCTGTGATTACCACAGACAAGAATACTTGCTAGCACTTAGGTAGCAGTACAAGCCAACCACTGTTCCAAGCAGTTAGTTTGTATTCACCCATTTTACACTTCGAAGCCTGGGAGGCAGGGAGCTATTTTGCTAGGTTAGGAAAACTAGACACGGAGGTCAAACTACCTGCTCAAGGTTATTGACCCACCACACTCCCTTTACTATAAATTTCCTATTAATATCCTTTACCATTTATTCTTTTTTTATTTTTCTTTTTAAAACTTTTTAATTAAGGTATTATTGATATACACTCTTATGAAGGTTTCACAAGAAAAACAATGTGATGACTACTTTTACCCATATTATCAAGTCCACAACCATACCCCAATGCAGTCACTGTCCATCCGTGTAGTAAGATGCCACAGATTCACTGTTGGCCTTCTCTGTGCTACACTGTTTTCCCCGTGACCCCCCACACCATGTGTACTAAACATAATACCCCTCAATCCCATTCTCCCACCCTCCCCACCCGCTCTCCCACACCCCTCTCCTTTGGTAACCACTAGTCCCTTCTTGGAGTCTGTGAGTCTGCTTCTATTTTATTCCTTCAGTTTTGCTTCATTGTTATACTCCACAAATGAGGGAAATCATTTGGTACTTGTCTTTCTCCGCCTGGCTTATTTCATTGAGCATAATATCCTCCAGCTCCATCCATGTTGTTGCAAATGGTAGGATTTGTTTCTTTCTTATGGCTGAATAGTATTCCATTGTGTATATGTACCACCTCTTCTTTTTTTTTATAATTTATTTTGGTATCATTAATATACAATTACATGTGCAATATTATGGTTATTAAACTACCCCCTTCATCAGGTCCCCCCCACCAACCCCATTACAGTCACTGTCTATCAGTGTGGTGAGATGTTATAGAGTCACTACTTCTCTTCTCTGAGTTGTACAGCCCTCCCCGTGCCCCCCCAACATTACATCTGCTAATCGTAATGCTCCTTTTTCCCCCTTGTACCACCTCTTCTTTATTCATTCATCTACTGATGGACACTTAGGTTGCTTCCATATCTTGGCTATTATAAATAGTGCTGCAATAAACAGGGGTGCATATGTCTTTTTGAATCCGGGAAGTTGTATTCTTTGGGTAAATTCCAAGGAGTGGGATTCCCGGGTCAAATGCTATTTCTATTTTTAGTTTTTTGAGGAACCTCCATAGTGCTTTCCACAATGGTTGAACTAGCTTACATTCCCACCAGCAGTGTAGGAGGGCTCCCCTTTCTCCGCATCCTCACCAGCATTTGTTGTTCTTAGTCTTCTGGATGGTGGCCATCCTTACTGGTGTGAAGGGATATCTCACTGTGGTTTTAATTTGCATTTCCCTGATGATTAGTGATGTGGAGCATCTTTTCATGTGTCTGTTGGCCATCTGAATTTCTTCTTTGGAGAATTGTCTCTTCATATCCTCTGCCCATTTTTTAATCAGGTTATTTGCTTTTTGGATGTGGAGGTGCATGAGTTCTTTATGTGTTTTGGATGTCAACCCCTTGTCAGATATGTCATTTACAAATATAGTCTCCCATACTGTAGGATGCCTTTTTGTTCTGTTGATGGTGTCCTTTGCCATATAGAAACTTTTTAGTTTGATGTTGTCCCATGTGTTCATTTTTGCTTTTGATTCCCTTGCTTGAGGAGATGTGTTCACGAAGAAGTTGCTCATGCTTATATTCAGGAGATTTTTGCCTATGTTGTCTTCTAAGAGTTTTATGGTTTCATGACTTACATTCAGGTTTTTGACCCATTTTGGGGTTTACTTTTGTGTATGGGGTTAAACAATAATCCAGTTTCATTCTCTTCCATGTAGCTGTCCAGTTTTGCCAACACCAGTTGTTGAAGAGGTTCTCATTTCCTCATTTTATGTCCATGGCTCCTTTATCATATATTAATTGACCATATATGCTTGAGTTTATATCAGGGCTCTCTAGTCTGTTCCATTGGTCTTTGGGTCTGTTCTTGTGCCAGTACCAAATTGTCTTGAGTACTGTGGCTTTGTAGTAGAGCTTGAAGTCTGAGAGCGTAATCCCCCCAGCTTTATTCTTCCTTCTCAGGATTGCTTTGGCTATTCGGGGTCTTTTGTTTTTCCATATGAATTTTAGAATGATTTTCTCTAGTTCATTGAAGAATGCTGTTGGTATTTTGATAGGAATTGCCTTAAATCTGTAGATTGCTTTAGGCAGGATGGCCATTTTGACAATATCCATTCTTCCTATCCATGAGCACAGGATGTGTTTCCATTAATTGGTATCTTCTTTAATTTCTCTCATGAGTGTCTTGTACTTTTCAGAGTATAGGTTTTTCACTTCCTTGGTTAAGTTTATTCCTAGGTATTTTATTCTTTTTGGTGCAATTGTGAATGGAATTGTTTTCCTGATTTCTCTTCCTGCTAGTTCATTGTTAGTATATAGGGATGCCACAGATTTCTGCATATTAATTTTCTATCCTTCAATATTGCTGAATTCAGATATTAGATCTAGTAGTTTTGGAGTGGATTCTTTAGGGTTTTTTATGTACAATATCATGTCATCTGCAAACAGGGACTGTTTAACTTCTTCTTTGCCATTCTGGATGTCTTTTATTTCTTTGTGTTGTCTGATTGCTGTGGCTAGGACCTCCAGTACTATGTTGAATGTTGAATAGATGTGGGAAGAGTGGGCATTTTGTCTTGTTCCCGATCTTAAAGGAAAAGCTTTCAACTTCTCGCTGTTAAGTATAATGTTGGCTGTGGGTTTGTCCTATATGGCCTTTATTATGTTGAGGTAGTTGCCCTCTATACCCACTTTGTTGAGAGTTTCTATCATGAGTGGGTGTTGAATTTTGTCAAGTGCTTTTTTCAGCATCTATGGAGATGATCATGTGGTTTTTGTCCTTTTTGTTGATGTGGTGGATGATGTTGATGGATTTTCGAATGTTGTACCATCCCTGGAATAAATCCTACTTGATCATGATGGATGATCTTTTTGATGTATTTTTTAATTTGGTTTGCTAACATTTTGTTGAGTATTTCTGCATCTATGTTCATCAGGGATATTGGTCTGAAATTTTCTTTTTTTGTGGTGTCTTTGCCTGGTTTTGGTATTAGAGTGATGCTGGCCTCATAGAATGAGTTTGGAAGTATTCCCTCTTCTTTTACTCTATGGAAAATTTTAAGAAGGATGGGTATTAGGTCTTCACTAAATGTTTGATAAAATTCAGCAGTAAAGCCATCTGGAACAGGCGTTTTGTTCTTAGGTAGTTTTTTGATTACCAATTCAATTTCCTTGCTGGTAATTGGTCTGTTCAGATTTTCTGTTTCTTTCTGGGTCAGCCTTGAAGGGTTATATTTTTCTAAAAATTTGTCCATTTCTTCTAGGTTATCCAGTTTGTTAGGATATAATTTTTCATCATATTCTCTAATAATTCTTTGTATTTCTGTGGTGTCCGTAGTGATTTTTCCTTTCTCATTTCTGATTCTGTTTATGTGTGTAGACTCTCTTTTTTTCTTGTGGGAGGTAAATTCTCTCAGCTTTTGCTTATCTAGAAATTGTTTAATGCCTCCTTCAAATTTAAATGATAACCTTGCCGAATAAAGTATTTTTGGTTCGAGGCATTTCTGCTTCATTGCGGATTAAATACATCATGTCACCCCCTTCTGGCCTGTAAGGTTTCTGCTGAGAAGTCTGATGATAGCCTGATGGGCTTTCCATTGTATGTTTCATTTCTGATACTGTGGTCCATAATGATTGGATTTTCGACTGGAATTCATCCCTGAGTTCTTGAATATTTTTCTGTACCTCCATGAGCATGTTAATGATTTTTTTAATATAATTTATTTTATTATCATTAATTTACAATTACATGTGCAATATTACGATAATTAAACTACCCCTTCATCAGGTCCCCCCCACCAACCCCATTACAGTCACTGTCCATCAGCGTAGTGAGATGCTATAGAATCACTACTTGTCTTCTCTGAGTTGTACAGCCCTCCCCGTGCCCCCCCAACATTACATCTGCTAATCGTAATGCCCCTTTTTCCCTCTTATCCCTCCCTTCCTGCCCATTTTCCCCAGTCCCTTTCCCTTTGGTAACTATTAGTCCGTTCTTGGGTTCTGTGAGTCTGCTGCTGTTTTGTTCCTTCAGTATTTTTTCTTTGTTCTTATACTCCACATATGAGTGAAATCATTTGATACTTGTCTTTTTCGGCTTGGCTTATTTCACTGAGCATAATACCCTCTAGCTCCATCCATGTTGTTGCAAATGGTAGGATTTGTTTTCTTCTTATGGCTGAATAATATTCCATTGTGTATATGTACCACCTCTTCTTTATCCATTCATCTACTGATGGACACTTAGGTTGCTTCCATTTCTTGGCTATTGTAAATAGTGCTGCAATAAACATAGGGGTGCATATATCTTTTTCAAACTGCTCTGCTGCATTCTAAGGGTAAATTCCTAGGAGTGGGGTTCCTGGGTCAAATGGTATTTCTATTTTGAGTTTTTTGAGGAACCTCCATACTGCTTTCCACAATGGTTGAACTAATTTGCAGTCCCACCAGCAGTGTAGGAGGGTTCCCTTTTCTCCACATCCTCGCCAACATTTGTTGTTGTTTGTGTTTTGGATGTTGGCCATCCTCACTGGTGTGAGGTGATATCTCATTGTGGTTTTAATCTGCATTTCTCTGATGATTAGCGATGTGGAGCATCTTTTCATGTGCCTGTTGGCCATCTGAATTTCTTCTTTAGAGAAGTGTCTATTCATGTCCTCTGCCCATTTCTTAATTGGATTATTTGCTTTCTGTTTGTTAAGGTGCATGAGTTCTTTATATATTTTGGATGTCAACCCTTTATCAGATACGTTTTTTATGAATATATTCTCCCATACTGTAGGATGTCTTTTTGTTCTACTGATGGTGTCCTTTGCTGTACAGAAGCTTTTCAGCTTGATATAGTCCCACTTGTTCATTTTTGCTTTTGTTTCCCTTGCCCGGGGAGATATGTTCATGAAGAAGTTGCTCATGTTTATGTCCAGGACATTTTTGCCTATGTTTTTTTCTAAGAGTTTTATGGTTTCATGTGTTACATTCAAGTCTTTGATCCACCTTGAGTTTACCTTTGTGTATGGGGCTAGATAGTAGTCCAGTTTCATTCTCTTACATGTAGCTGTCCAGTTTTTCCAACACCAGCTGCTGAAGAGGCTGTCATCTCCCCATTGTATATCCAAGGCTCCTTTATCAAATATTAATTGACTGTATATGTTTGGGTTAATGTTTGGATTTTCTATTCTGTTCCACTGGTCTGTGTGTCTGTTTTTGTGCCAATACCAAATTGTCTTGATTACTGTGGCTTTGTAGTAGAGCTTGAAGTCAGGGACTGTAATTCCCCCTGTTTTATTCCTCCTTCTCAGGATTGCTTTGGCTATTCGGGGTCTTTTGTGGTTCCATATGAATTTTAGAATTATTTGTTCCAGTTCATTGAAGAAAGCTTTTGGTAGTTTGATAGGGATTGCATTGAATCTGTAGATTGCTTTAGGTAGTATAGCCATTTTGACAATATGGATTCTTCCTAGCCAAGAGCATGGGATGCATTTCCATTTGTTAGTGTCCTCTTTAATTTCTCTTAGGAGTGTCTTGTAGTTTTCAGAGTACAGGTCTTTCACTTCCTTCGTTAGGTTTATTCCTAGGTATTTTATTCTTTTTGATGCAATTGTGAATGGAATTGTTTTTCTGATTTCTCTTTCTGTTAGTTCATCATTAGTGTATAGGAAAGCAACAGATTTCTGTGTGTTAATTTTGTATCCTGCAACTTTGCTGAATTCAGATATTAGTTCTAGTAGTTTTGGAATGGAATCTTTAGGGTTTTTTATGTACAGTATCATGTCATCTGCAAATAGTGACAATTTGACTTCTTCTTTACCAATCTGGATGCCTTGTATGTCTTTGTTTTGTCTGATTGCTGTGGCTAGGACCTCCAGTACTATGTTGAATAACAGTGGAGAGAGTGGGCATCCCTGTCTTGTTCCCGATCTTAGATGAAAAGCTTTCAGCATCTCGCCGTTAAGTATGATGTTAGCTGTGGGTTTGTCATATATAGCCTTTATGATGTTGAGGTACTTGCCGTCTATACCCATTTTGTTGAGAGTTTTAATCATGAATGGATGCTGAATTTTGTCAAATGCTTTTTCAGCATCTATGGAGATGATCATGTGGTTTTTGTTCTTCTTTTTGTTGATGTGGTGGATGATGTTGATGGATTTTCGAATGTTGTACCATCCTTGCATCCCTGGGATGAATCCCACTTGATCATGGTGTATGATCCTCTTGATGTATTTTTGAATTCGGTTTGCTAATATTTTGTTGAGTATTTTTGCATCTACGTTCATCAGGGATATTGGTCTGTAATTTTCTTTTTTGGTGAGGTCTTTGCCCGGTTTTGGTATTAGAGTGATGCTGGCTTCATAGAATGAGTTTGGAAGTATTCCCTCCTCTTCTATTTTTTGGAAAACTTTAAGGAGAATCGGTGTTATTTCTTCTCTATATGTCTGGTAGAATTCAGAGGTGAATCCGTCAGGCCCGGGGTTTTTGTTCTTGGGTAGTTTTTTGATTACCAATTCGATTTCGTCACTGGTGATTGGTCTGTTTAGTTTTTCTGTTTCTTGCTTGGTCAGTCTTGGAAGGTTGTATTTTTCTAAGAAGTTGTCCATTTCTTCTATGTTTTCCAGCTTGTTAGCATATAGATTCTCATAATATTCTCTTATGATTCTTTGTATTTCTGTGGGGTCCGTCGTGATTTTTCCTTTCTCATTTCTGATTGTGTTTATGTTTGTAGATTCTCTTTTTCTCTTAATGAGTCTGGCTAGGGGTTTATCTATTTTGTTTATTTTTTCAAAGAACCAGCTCTTGGTTTTATTGATTTTTTCTATTGTTTTATTCTTCTCAATTTTATTTATTTCTTCTCTAATCTTTATTATGTCCCTCCTTCTGGTGACTTTGGGCTCATTTGTTCTTCTTTTTCCAATTTCAGTAATTGTGTCTTTAGACTATTCATTTGGGAATGTTCTTCCTTCTTTAAATAGGCTTGGATTGCAATATACTTTCCTCTTAGAACTGCCTTTGCTGCGTCCCACAGAAGTTGTGGCTTTGTGTTGTTGTTGTCATTAGTCTCCATATATTTTTTGATTTCTGTTTTGATTTGGTCGTTAACCCATTGATTAATTAGGAGAGTGTTGTTAAGTCTCCATGTATTTGTGAGCCTTTTTGATATCTTTCTAAAATTTATTCCTAGTTTTATACCTTGGTGATCTGAGAAGTTGGTTGGTAGGATTTCAATATTTTTGAAAATACTGAGGTTCTTTTTGTGGCCTAGTATGTGGTCTATTCTGGAAAATGTTCCATGTGCACTTGA
>JAVSCE010010406.1:0-27307 GCA_032199065.1 Smutsia gigantea
AGTTGAAGAAATGGAGAAAGTGAAAATAGATGACTCTTTTGAGATGTTTGGCTGGGAAGGGGAGGCTTTGACATTGAAGCAAATCAGCTCCCAGGTGTGTGCACATCAGCCCCCAGGTGTGGTACAGGTGGACAACAGCTGGGGACCCTGACTAAAATCAGATGGGTGGGTGGATAGGGTTTCTACCAGGAGGAAGCCAGTGAGTGGCCCAGCTTCCTAGATGCACAGCCTCTATGGCCCGAGATACCCCTGTCTGTTTAGACAACTGTGGCTGACTGGAGACCTATGTTTCCTATGACTGTACTTATGAGCATGGGCTGTCTTCAGCTAGAGGTAAGACAGCTGAGTGGAGTTTCATAACACCTTCCAAGAGCAAAGCCCCAGCTGTTTACAGTAGCACTTACAGTGGTGCAACTGCACTTACACCATGCTCGGTTTCATATTTCAGTAAATCAAAATATATCAGTGGGTGAGGGGAGAGATAAATGTCTAAATGAGAGCACACAGATTTTGCTGACGGGAATAGACAGGGGAGAAAATAGAGGCCTGTGTTGCAGCATGAAGGTTTGAATCAAATCTTATGAAGAGCTTACTGATTCTAAGACTATGTGGCAGCCTCATACATTATCAAAAAATCTTACCGAGTTCCCACTTCTTGAAACTTTTAAGGCAAATGTTGAATAGCAATAATCTGTGAATGCTTGAAATACAGGCCTCTCTGGAATCAGGAAGATAGATCCACTATTTTCTCAAGGTCCCTTCCAACTCTATAAAGGTTTCTCAACAGAAATACAACCCAGTTCCTAAAGTTCCTTGCTGCTTTCCCTGCATTGCAATACCAGAAGGACCCCATCAAGGGAAGACTCATCCATGCTAGCACAGGACCTTTGGAAGCTGGGGATTGATGTAGAGAAGAGTCCTCTCTCTCTGACTTGCTTTTGTCTTCCGCACTTTTCGGAGGCAAACCTGAGCCCCAGGAAGAATCAATCCTCGGTAGCCTGCCCTAATCTCCAGGAGATCTTGATGTCCTCCCAATCATTCTAGTAATAACCACTACCACATATTGAGGTCTTACTATGTGCCAGGAACTATGCTAATCACCTTATTCACACTGTTCCATTTTGTATCCACAACCCACCACTCTTGAAAGGTAGGTATTATTATCCCCACCTAGAGAGGAGAAAGCTGGTAGTCAGAAGGATTATGTATTGAGCTGTGACCAGAGAGTTATTAAGTGATCCAGCCAGGATTCAAGCACAAGCTTTCTGACCCCCCAGTGTACATTTTTCTAACATCTACATTTCGGTGACAACTGGATATCATTGTATTTAGTGGGTGACAAATGTCACTTGGTTGAGGAATATGCTGTTTATTCACAGAATGTGTTCAGTGGCACTTAGGAAATAGTTTAATAAAATCTAATCATCTCAAGAAATGAAATTTGCTTTGACAATAAAATCAACCATTTGTTCAAAATCAATATCATTTTTTGATTTACTGAAATGTGAAACTGAACTCTCGGTAAAAACTCTGAAGCATAACTGGCCTTTGTAAGCACTGCTATAAACAAGCAGGCCTTTCACTTCAGGAGATGAGTTGATTATGAAGAGATTGGGCTCTTTATTTCCACTGCTGCTTTTGAATCATCCTGCCCTGGTAACTCACTTCCCTCCTAGGCCTGACTGGAATGGAACTGGGAGTTAGACCCAGTCTCTTGGTGCAATAATAAATTTGAGCGTTGATTCACTCCTTGGAGCCAGACTAATGCTCTCCCAAGAATCAGCCCAATAGCACACCCACAAGCACCATGGATCTTTTGTATGCACAGGTAATCCAGTTGACCCACTGGCCATAAGGCACACACTTTGAGGTGTTTATCCAGGTATCTGATACATAACCAGTCCTGCACAAATGCTTGTTGGATCATCTGTGTACTCCCCAGGGGTTCCCACAAGCACCCATTTGTCAATAGGCCTAACAGGTGGAGGGAGACATCATCCATGGTTATGAAGGAGGGACAGTAACTGGTTCTTTGGAGAAGGAAATTTTGGCCCTATGTATGTAATCTACTGAGCTACTCTACTGGGAACCTTACTCCTGTCCCCAGTCATCTGATGCTGGACTTCCCTCCAGAATATTCTCACCATGTAGTAACAGCCCAACCTCTTCTCAAATGCCTCTTGTAATAGAGGACTCACTGCCTCCCCGAGGCAGCTCCTTCCATCTTTGAATATCTCTGACTAATGGAAAGTTCTTCTGGGATCCCTTTAACTTTTAATCTTAACTTTCACCATCTAGTTTTACCACAACTTTTTAGGCCCTGTGCTGTGAATTTAATATGTTTTCTGTGAAATAAATATATTAGTAATCCAAGCAGTATACTGAGTATTTGCATGTTATCTTATTTAATCCTCATGACAATCCTTCAAAGTAAGGATTATGTTCCCCTATTTTTAGTAAACATGAAAAACAAGGCTTGGAAGAGTTGATAATTTAGTCAAGCTCACAGAAGCAGTAAGTGGCAGAGGTGAAATTTGAACCAGGTCGACCTGATGCCAAAATCCACATTCTTTTCACCAAATTATTATATCAAACTGCCTCCTCCAGGGGACAGCCTTCTCAATATATTTGAACAACTCTTTCAGGCCTCCTAAGTTACATCCCCAACTCATTCAACTGCACCTCACCAGACATGGTATTGAGATCCTTCACCATTCTCCTCACTCTTCTCTGAACAGGTTCCCCTTTATCTATACCTCTTTGAAAGTGAGGCTTCTAGAGATGAATAAAATAATCCAAGTGTGCTCTAACTCAGAGGTGGAATGGGGACTGGCACAACCTTCTTTCTGTATTCTGTTTCTGATCATTTTATCTGGTGGTTTTCAAAAGGATTTTTGCCAAAGGACATTTACTTCAAACAAAATAATTCCCCATTTATAAAGTGTCAGAATCAAACAAGAAGTAGTATGTAGAATCTTCCCTATTCAGGCTCACTCCTACCAAATAATGGTTCACACGGAAACCCCTAAGGCACTTTTGCAAAATGCTAAGGAAATAAAGAGCACAGATTAAGAAACCACAGCTAAAATTGAATTGGATTGTGGATACTTTTGACATATGATGTAATTACAGAGGACTAAAAATTTATGTGTCTCTTGTCCACATCTCCTCATCTTGTACTTGCACAGCTGGTTGTTGGCATCATAATGTAGGATCTTACATTAGTTGTATTCAATTCCATCTCATTAGATTTAGTCCAAATATTGGTATTCTTCTGCTATTATCCAATATCTTCACTATCCTTCCCAGCCTTGTGTCACCTATGGATTTGATGAATGCCTTCTATGGTTTTTATCCATGATAAAACTGATAGATAGATAGATAGATGGCTAAGATGAAATTATGGCATCACAGCACTTATTACCTGCTTGATTATGAGCCCGCATGTTTGAACTATTACCTATGGGTTGTGATTTCATAGTGTATCAGGACATCCATATAATGGCCTATCGGCAGCTTTAACAAAAAAAGAACAAAAAAATCATAGTGTATCAGTAAGGGTAAGTAAGTACTGTTTCATGAAATTTTTATTTCAATTGTGTCTCCTGGATAATGGTATAAAGCATAGATCTTACTGATGGTTAAACTCAAAACAAGATTGAAAGACACTATCCTCACCTGTATTTCCAATTTATCTACAAAGAAACCTTACCTAGTTGGTAACTATTTAAAAGTAAAGAAGAAACCCTTGGCATAATTTGTTCCCAGTCATAGTATCCATAAACCTCAGTTCCTCCTCTAAGAACTAGGAAACAACTGTTTAATAACACATTCCAGGATCTTTTCCTAATCAACATCAGGGTCCCCCCCTTGCAGTTTGTGGAACATCTTCCAATTCTCCTTGAAGTCAGAACTACATTTAACCATCTCTTATCTTCAACACACCTTCTGCTGCCCACTATTTGTCAATAATCACAAAGAATTTGTTCTAAACACACACTTGTGAGTTCTCTCTAAGAGGTAATTCTTCCTGGCCAGGAAACTTGAATTCAGTTTACAGAGGCTGGGTGCCCCTCCACCCATCCTGGATTTCAGCAACTTTGAAGTAATGTTCTTTGTGGTCATTCTTCTTAATAGAGAAAACAAAACTTTCCTCTCTCTCACCCATCAGCATTATACCACCTGCCCCCAAGCGGTAGACCTCTGCCTTCCCTGGTTATCTTCCATTCTCTGTATAACTAAAATAGCCATTTTCTGTTTTCCTTAAAATTTTTTGCAAGCTTCAGATATACTAACCAAAACTAGATAGAAGGGGAAATACAAAGCGTCCTCCTCAAAATCTATGTGTCAATTCAACGTTATACAAGTACATTCAGCATTTTCTGTTGTTTTGAAAAGACATATATAATAACATCCAGGCATGAAAAGTTAGAGCAATTGGGAGAAAAAAGGGAAGAAAAAAACCCAGTAATTTTACAGCAGAAAAGGCACCTTCTTAAACCCTTTCCTAATGTCTCATTGTCTCTTCTCTCCCCTGCCAACCCTTTCATGTCTACAGAATGCCCTCTATTACCCTGAGTGATATGGATGATACTGAAACTAAAGTTCTTCAGGGGTTACTTGCCTTTCTTTGAGCACTTCCATCTCTCTCCATGAGCACACTGAAAGAGAACAAAATTAGATCTTTCGAATGAAGGCCATTATACGTGAAATTCCCTGCAGGGACAGACCTCTGAATTTTGCGAAGCTCTGTAGGGAATCAAGAAAATCTGAATTATAATAAGTTTGCTTGAATAAAAGGATCTCCTGGGGGGGTGGGAGGGGGAGTTTATTTTAAAAGTTCTTGCCACCAGAGATGAAAATCTCACCACCTCTGCCCCCACCACATCCTCCCAATGCTTCAATAAATACGGAACCAACTTCACTGTCAAAGCAAAGAAAAGGTTTGTGGCCACATTCCAGGTAATTCAGACAGAGGGATATGTGGTAGAAAGATGAAATGATTTGCAGGTAAACAGCAAAGCAGAGAAGATGAAAGCACATTATCTGAAATATCTGTAAACACGTGTCTCTATCAGGCCACTGGACAGCAGACACAGCTAGGTGGGAGTAGACAGAGGTAACCAAAGGAATAGGAGATGGTTAAGGAATGTAGAATGGCTCAAACAGCAGATTAATGAGGCCCATGGAGCAGTAAAATGAAACCAAGAGAGGTTATTTGTCAGCCCTTGTATCAATCATTTGTTTTATCATATTTGGTCATGGATAGTTTAACCAAGTGAATCAACCACTTCTACAGTGATCACGAACTAGTGGATCGGTGGCAATAAAACTCATGCCAAGATAAAGAAAGTTTGTTACATACATAAAATGGAATATTATAAAACCTTTTAAAAGAAGGAAATCTTGTCACATGTTACAACGTGGATTAACTTTGAGGGCTTTATGCAAAGTAAAGTAAGCCAGTCACAGAAAGAAAAGTAATGTATGTTTCCAGTCACATGAAGTCTCTAAAGGAGTCAAACTCATAGAAGCCAAAAGTGGAAAGGTGATTACCAAGAGGAGGGGAGAGAGGGAATTAGTGTTTCATGGGTATAAAGTTTCAGTGTTACAAGATGAAAAAGCTCTAGAGATCGGTTGCACAATATGAATATACATAACACGACTGAACTGTACACTTAAATATTGTAAAGATAGTAAATTTAATGTCCTGGGTTTTTTTTTATCACAATAATAATAAACATACCAAGCAAACCTCCAGTGGACTTTCCCATCTTCTTCGACTGTTCCCGTGCCTGGCACCATCAGTAGTGCAGCAGTCCAGCCACTCAGCAATTGGTTGTTGCAGCATTCCAAACGTAAGCATCCTAAATCAGCAATGTTCTGCTCTATTCGTTTGATTCACATGCACTCAGTCAATCCACATAAGACACAGCCAGTCCCTCCTGCTGATTCAAAGGCTCATAATCTCAATGTAGAAACAGGGTAGGGGAAGTGCTGGTCTCTACCAGGTAAAGAGGGAACTCAGTCTACATGAACCATGGCAGGAGGCACTGCAAACTTAGCTATGCTCTTCACAAAGACCACAATATATCAAAAACCTTAAATGTGAAGGTATTAAAATCACAAAAAGATGCCTATTGAACGAAAATGAGCAAACTTCCTAAGAGACATGTCTATAAGCTTTGAACAATTATTGATTTCTTCAAGAGTAATGGGGCATATTTTACCAAAATTCTCCAGACAATTACCTAACCACCCACTTCCTTTGAACCAAGATAGCATATCTAGTAGAAAGAATACAGACAATCCTTCATGTGCGTCCAGATTCTGCCATTTTTAGCAGTGCAACTCCAGGCAAGTTACTTAAGGTACCAGTGTTTGAGCTTCCTCAACAGTAAAAGAGAGGATAAAAACACATATTGTCCCCTAAGGCTGTTATGATAGTGAAACAGGAGAACAAATATGAAAGAACTTTGTTTCTGAAAGGCTCTTGCAACTGTAAGCTGTTAGTGTTGATCAGAACTGAAGAGCAAGGTCACATGACATTACAGGTAACCTTGGCTTTCATGTGTTCATTTGCAACACTGGTTAGCTAGGTGGCGTATGGAAAGAAGGTGAAACAAACCTCGATCTATATAGGGATCCAGTTATGCTGTCATGGAACACGTGATGGCAGTTGATGTTCAGACTCTGATTTGACAACAGCACCAAGAACCATAAAAAAAATTTAGGAGTCCCTAGTGCCTGTCCACGTCACTCACCTGCAAATGGGTGATCTATTGGAGTTTATGGTGGAAAGTTACATGGTAATACTGAAATAGACACTACTTTTAGTTGTATTTCTGTATTTTAGAAAAAGAACCTCTATTTTCGGATCATTATTTCTGTTCTCTGAAATCTGGTAAAATAGAAAAAAATTAAATCACTTTGGTCTACTTCTTGACCCAAAAGAGGTTTCTCTGTAATTTCAGATTCAGCACTACACATGGAAAACAGATACTAGAATTTTAGAACCGGGTAATTATTCCTCCTTATGAAAGCTAATTCAAGAAATGACCCAATTGTCATGTCCTTCCTTGCTTTTTTTAATGTGAAAAGCCTTGGACAATTATGAACTGTTTTACAAATATAAGGGGTGATGTAAGATGTTAATTGGCATGTTGAGGAAATATTTTCTGTTGATTCATCATACACTTGCTAAAATGGGAGGACACAAGAACAAAATAAGTCTGCAAGGTGGTTATTCTGATTTTGTAATATCTGCATTTGTCAGTCTCTAGTTCGAATGCATTCCTGGATCATGCTATTTATGGTTCATTCAGTCCAAACCTACTCTGTCCAATGCAGGAAAACACTTCCTGAAACTGCAAAGGAGAGGCAAACTTTTCCCTAATCCTTTAATTAATAGAGGTTGCAAGAGACAAAATCAGGCCCCCCAGGCAGACTCTCCTTCATAGTTTTACCAGTTAAAAAGTCAATAAAGCATACTGGAGGGAACACAGGCTACCTGAATTTGAATTCCAGATCCACCACTTGCTAGATCTGTGCCCCTGGGGAAAATGCCTTAATCAGTAAGTGGGGATGATAACGTTGCCCTCCACTATAGGGAAGTTGTGAGGATTAATGAGATAATACATGTAAATCACTTGGCAAGATGCCTGGGTCATAAGTGCTCAATAAAGTAGTAGTAGTAGTAGCAGTAGTAGCAGTAGCAGTAGTAGTAGTATTTGACCTTCCCATGACAGAACAGAAAATTGAGGTGATACCTTACAGAACCAAAACGGAAAGGACTAAGAGCTTTGGAACTGCTCTAGAAATTGTGTAATATTCCCTTCTGTCCTTTGTACATCAGAATACCTTTTGCTGAGAGACATGTATCCCCCCGGGGGGGAAGCTGGTAGGCTGTAACAAGCATGTGCCCCAGAGATTGCTCTTAACCTGGTGTGACCTTCACAGAATTTCATCTGCCTAATGCTGATATGAAGCTCTAACTAGATCACTTGTAGGGTGTTCGCTATAGTCCTTGAATGGCACCCCAAATTCTTCATTTTCTTCTCACTTTGAAGAAATGTCATGCTGACTCTGGAGCTAAGGCTGGAATGTAATGTGAGTTTCATATGTCTGTGATTTTGAAATATACAGATTTTAGATCATCTTCCATCTCTTTGAAATCAAGAGGTAAAAGAGCAGCTCATTCAGTGGGTGGCCTGCAGCCGTCCTAGCTGGGTCAATTTCACCAAAAATTAAATACAAGAGTAAATAAGTAGGCAGAGCTTATCTAGGTCAGTATGAAGAATATGACTCTCCCAAGACAAAGCAAAGAGGCTCCCAGCTAAGTGGGAAATCAAAAAGAAAAAAGTTAAGAGGCTACATATTGATAAGAAGGAAACAGTATCCTAGGATTTTTGAAGCAAGATTTAGTCTATGGGTTGCTTTGTCCACCCATCACCACTTCTGTTTTTAATAGGATATTCGGGTTCCAAGTATGTCACTCAATTTTTAAAATTCTAATGTATAACAACCCAAATTTAACGAAGTGATAAACTGGGGAAAGCATTCCAATAAGATGATCCACAGAGTTCCTTTAAGAATCATTTCCCTTCTCCAGATTCATTTAAACTTTTTTGTAAACTGCAATTTGCCGGCCTGCATCTCTTAGGTAAAATCACAATCAGGGAAGAATAACCTATTATCAGAGATATTTGCAGTGCTCCCCCCAAAGTGACAGCTCAGGTTGTTTATAAAAGAAGTAGAGAACAGCAGGCCAACATCTTCAACTCCAGCATATCCAAATTCTGCTGAAATGTCTGCACACAAGCAAATAGCCAGAGTTGTCAGCAGCCTTAAAATAAAAGTCAAGTACCATGCTCAGTGCTATATCAAAAACATAATTTATCACATAAATAAAACTCTCTCAGCAGTGTCCTCTTTCCACACAAAGGACAATGGCATGTTAGCTCTTATTAAAACTATTAAGCACCAGAGGAAAAGCATCTTCAAAGTTCACGGAGAGTCACAAAATGCAAGGCTTGCAAACTACTTTTGAACCACTCAGTCTTCCACACATTTTGCTCGGTAGGCACCATGACCTGAAATAAACCTGCAACTCTCTAAGATACAGAAATACATGGTTGGTAAATTCAGTGCTTACTATCTAGGGCTTATACAGCTAACATCCTGGGCTTAGTCCCCATGCAAGCCAGTTAGCCTAATTATATTTCAGACTATAGCTTTAAACATCACCCCATTCTCTTTAACTACGGGAGGGGAAAGTGCACGAATCAGTGCTGACCCATCTTATTAAAGGGACACACTATTGAAAAAGAAAGTTCTGTTGGCGGTCATCAGGAATATCATCTTTTCATGGAAAGTTAATATCTTTGGAAAAGTGAACTGAGAGACATATAATTTACCAAGAGGCTCCCTCTGTTGAGAGGTATTTATCTTGAGTTACATAAGAGCAGGTGTTCATTTGGTCCACCTCAGCATGCACTTCCAACTCCAAATCAAGAAGAAGATTCTGAAGGAGCAATCCCAGTGTCTGACAAAGAGACTAGCAAGAGGGAACAGAAAAGGTGTTTAGTAGTCAATACCTATTATATTATGATTTTAAGTAATTTCTAAGCACATAGGAAATGTCATGGCCAACTTTCTGAATCATTCAGTGCAGAATTCTTTCCCCAAAAGACATGTGGGAGAGTGGCATGAAATGATGAAATCATCCTCAAAAATCACAAGAATGAGAAGTTTCTAGAGAGTAATGACTCTCCATGCCATTGTGGCTGCTGGAGTCACTCAGCTATGCTTACAGTTGGGATGAAACATTAATTGGAGCGGACTCTTTGCCACAGAGGACTTCATTATTCCAGAATCCATAAGAAGCTGTTATTGGGAGACTTCAACCAGAGTGGCCCAGTATGATGGGGAGGGAGTCTGACTCCCTTCTTGTTGAAGCTCAGGTACTCAGTATTCATCCCCATTTTTTGCTTTTGTTCAGGCTCAAGTCTTTAGCCTGCTTGCTTCTTTATATGAGTCTGTACACATGGTAAGTGATCAGGTGGCCAGTCTCCAGAGTTCTGGAAGTAAGAAGCCTGAGCTAGGCCATCTGTTGAGTGCATGCTGTTATGTATTACACACAGGGAAGTGGTGGGCAAAACCCAGAAGCTTGCAGGAGGCCTAATGAAAATAGGACCAGTTAAATCTTTCCCCTAAATGTTCATTAGGCCATCTGCTCTTATTAGTGTCCTTATCATTTGGAAACATTACAGAGTTAAGAGAGACAATCTGTAGAATTCTTGTCTAACTTGAAATGAACTTTGGAGTAGAGCAATCATGAATTGTGATATTTTTCTTCCCATTCAGAACCCTACCCCTTATGTCATATCATCTCCATGGTGAAATTTTTTAATAGTTCCTTCCTGAAATACTGTGGTGGAAAGAAAGGTTAGCAGTAGCTACAGAAATGAAAACATAATCACAGAGTGGCTGATCAATGAAATCACACTATTTCATAAAAGCTGTGCAGTCATACTTCTTGCCTATAAATTCCTTTAGGTGCCAAAGGGAATTGGAAGCTTGGTCTAGCCAGTGGAGCCAATGCTATAATATTAACAACCTGCAACAGACAAGTTTCTGCAACTTCCCACCAGGAAAAACTCTGCAGAATCATTCCAGGGGCTTCCGCTAAGTCCCTGGCTCCTATGCAGGCAGAGCCTGGTCTCTCAGGAGGACAAGAGCTGCAGGTCCCACTGCATGAAAACCCACAGGGGGCCTCTCCTTACTTAGAGTTTGTGGTCTTTTCACCTGGTCTCATGTTTGAGTTCATGTTATGTTGGATTATTCTCTAGTTATCTCCTCTTCTGTATGTGTATCTCCCACGGTGCAGGGTATACAGGAGGTATTTAATAAATACACGTAAAATGAAATTGAAATAGAGACTCAAAAGGAAAAAAAAAGCAAAGCTTTCATGTTCCTTTCCCGACCTGCCGCAGTGCCGAAAGAGTTAAGTTCTTTAACTCTAATGATAAAACCCAAGATTTCAGGGAGATACAAATAGTAAATTGGCAAGTAGCATCATGTACAATATGTTCTTCTTACAATAACAATCAAATTTACAAACAAATTAGCTGTGGAGTCTGAAGGACATTCTGTAGTTTTCACACTGGGCCTTCATCTCCTGCTGATAGATGACTTTGACTGTAAATTGAAAACTGGAAGTGGTTAAACATTCTGTGTATTCACAAGTGCCATTTCCAAAATTGAGGCTTCAGAGAAGATGCAAGAAAGGGTCGACGGAAACTCAGAGCAATTATGCCTGTTATTAAGATGAGGTAGTGGCAATTACACAGCAGATTCAGAGAGTGTGTATGTGCTGATTGCTCCGAGGGAGCCTGTAAGAACAAACCTGTACAGCACCCATCAGGCCTTGGCTCTCTGGAGGAAGTAAAGATTTTCAGCCACCCTCTCACTGTGCTTTTGGACAGACCTTACAGCCCCAGCAATCATTTTGGAAGTGATACATGCTTTTTTTCTTAATAAGCTTGAATGAAACTCTTATGTAATAGAATGGCTTCATTCACTGTTTCTGCCCTCTAGAATAAACATTCTTAAGCTTTTTGGTGTCAGAACCCCTTTACACCCCTAAAAATTGTTGGGGACCTCAAAGAGCTTTTTGGACTTCGGTTTTATCTATCAATATTTACTTTATTAGAGATTCGGGTTTTATCTGTCAATATTTACCTATTAAAGATTAAAGTGAGAATTGTTTTTAAACATCAAGATATACCAGCCTCAAGAACTGTCTGGAAAACTCCACTGTACACTCGTGAGAAAGTATAAAAGACAAATAGTATTACTTTTAAAATAGTTTTGGCCTCATGGACTTCCTTGGAAGAGTCTTGGGGATCCCCGAAGTCCACAGACCAAAATGGGAATACCATATTTCCTCAATTCTAAGACATCACGGATCATAAGACATACCATCAAATTTGGTGACTTTGGATGGTGGGGAGATATGATCCATTAAATATACACATTGATTATAAGACACATCCTCACTTCAGAAAAATTGAAGTATGTAGAGACAGTGAAATGCACTCCTTAAGAGGAAATATGTCACTTCCCACTAACCTCAGTGGATCTCTAGAAACCCAGATTTACTTATTCAAACATGTTGATGAAAAATTGTTTTTCTTAGAACCTATTTGCATTTTTTAATTTTTTAAATGCTTTCATGGACTCAAAATGTTACAGTCAATGAGGCACCAATGTTTTTATTCAACAAACATTTGCCAACTGTAATACCAGATTTTGGGAATATGAAAATGAATGAGACCTCCTCCCTGCCTTCAAGGATTCACAGACCTAATAGAGGTCATAGGAAGGCCAACAAGTATTTGCAGTATAATGGAGAAGCATTGGATCTCCATGAGTCATAGAGCTGGAAGAGCAGCTTGAAGTACCCAAAGGTGGAGCACTGGGTATTCAAGGATGCTGAGGTTAATCACTAAATTGAAGCAATTAGCCATTCTCTTAACAAAGGGCTGCCCTAGTGGACTCTGCCACATGTGTCAGTCACTTTCAGACATTAATTTATTTCGATTTAATTTAATTTTGCAAACACCAGTGATCTATACAGAGATATAAAACTAGAAATTTGTTAGACCAGTTTGACCGTAATGGTGCAGTCAGTAGCGTCAGTCAAGAGAAAATCCTAACAGAACATTTTCTTCATTGTGATTAGATTCAGCTCAGAGTAATGAACCACCCCTGCCCCCACAAGCCAACACAAAGTGACATAAGCATGCAAACAGCCAAGCTAGATGTCTGGTCCAGGACTGGGATAACAGCTCTAAGAGGTCATCTGGGACCCAGGCTCCTGGTATTTGTACCCTGCCATCCTAGCACACAGCTGGCATTTTCATGGCCATCTCATGGTCTAAGATGTCTGCTAAATTTCTAACCATTATATTCATATTGCAGAATGAAGGAAGGGCAAAAAGAGGCTCCTTCCAGTTGGTCCAGCTGTCCTCAAGCAGTCTTTCAAAACATCAGTTTAAAAGTGCAGATGCTTCCACACTTCCTCATACGTCTTCCTGCCTTGAACTTCATCACATAGCTATAGATAATTGCAAAAAGGCTGAGCTGTCTTCTATTCTAGATGAAAGTGTGCCCAGATAGAGAAACTGGGGATTTACTACAAAGGAGGAAAGAGTGAATGGATGATAGGGTAGGCCTATGACTAGTAGTCTCTGCCAGTCATCTTAGCAAAGTGAAAATTACTAGAAGATGAAATACCCCAAGACTACATACACCTTGGGGTGTTTTTCTTTTGTTTCATTTTCCCTTTGCTTTGCTTTGTTCCTCCACTTCCAAAATTTCCAAAATGTTTTAGGAATATCGCAGTAGATGTTCCTTAACCTGTAGGCTCTGCAGGAGAATGATTCTAAGAGATCAGTCCAATTATAGCTCTTGATTAGATTGATCCTGGCTATTCATCTGCAATGAATAATGCGACTTTGGTGTCTGTTCTTCTGACTGGGCAGTCATGAACACAGACCATGCTGATGCATTGGACCAGAGGTTGAGAATTCCTCCAACTCCCCAGCCATTATGCAAAGGAACACGAGAGTGTGGACCTGAGATAATGGGAAATAATTTGCCGGTTGACAAGTCTATGTAATCCTGGTGTATTTCATCTTCTGTATAATTTCTACTTTTTAAAAGTGAGATCAATAAAGGCCATCACTCTCAAAGGTGTCATCATGCTTCCCAACTGCACAAAACCAAAGTTTGTCCAGGCGGCTTTTTCCCTCTTTTATAAATTTGAAGAAGCTCAGAGAGTATCAGAGAGTATCAAGAAATGAGAAGGCCATTTGTAAATTGACAAAAAGTGGTGCCAACAACCTGGAGTTGTCAGCTTTTAGAAGCATGGGGAAATCTAACATGGAGCTGGCTTCAGGCTCATCACTGTATCTTCCCCAGGGCTGCCATGCTACAGAAGAGATAATCATGTACTTCCTGGAAATTCCTCCTGAAGAGGCCTCAGAGATCAAAAATCAAACAGACTCATTTTCAAATGAGCCATAAGGCTGGAAATATGAAAGAGAGAGATTATAAATGTCATGTTCAGGGGAGACAGGCCTTTTGGGAAACAACTGGTTCCTTCAGCACAGGTGACCCTTGGAAAAAGAAGTTACTAGCACTTGGTGGCAATTTTGAAATACAGAAACAGTCATGATATGTTTTTGAGGTTCTTCCATGAAAGCCAATTTCTTAAAATGGGTGGAATAGAACAGAAATAGTCCTACTGTTGTATGTCACTAGCGACCTCCTGCACATACTAGAGAATAAAGGAAATGTCAGCAAAAGACTGTAACCTCTGTGAGGGCCGTATCTAGTCTATCTTGGTTAGAGCTGACTCCCTAGTGCTTGACAGAGTGCCTAAAGTGGGACAAATACACATTTATTGGCAGAAGAAAGGAAATAATTAAAATAGCATATTTCGCAATTGGATTTGTACCAACAGTAGTGTTACAAATAACAGTGGGGAATCCAAGCAATAAGCTAAAATATTAGCCATGAAATTGGCTGACAAATGGATGTGAAATTATATATCCCACTAGAAAGCCAAATACTGCTTGGAGTTCATGTAGCTTAGGATTCTCAAGGAATGGACTAGATGAACAAGGAGGAAATGGCTGGTGACAGAGAAGTGGGGAAACCTGGAAAGAGCATGAGTGTATTATTGCACTTAAAAGTCCCTGAGATAGCCAAGGGAGAGAACAGTGTAATAATCAATGTCCAGAAGAAATACAAGCATATTCCATTAAAAAAAAATAGCTAGCCTTTACAGAGCTCTTTCTGTGGGCCAGGCACTGTGCTGTGTACTTTATGTAGATTTTTTTTCCCATATAATTCCCTCATAAATTTTTAAGAACATATTATTACTATGCCCAATTTCTAAATGAGGAAACTGAGGCTCAGAGGAATTAACTGTTTCCTCCAAGGTCACAGAGACAGCAAATAACAGAATTCTGAACCTCGGAAGTCTTAGCTCCAGAGCCTGAGCTCCTAACCACCTCCTTCTACTACATTTGAGCCTTTTTCTAGGGAGAGAGTACCTATCTTTTAACAGATCCTCAAATGGCTTTATAAAAAAAAAAAAAAATTCATGAAAAGCAGTGTTCCAGATTCTAAGTACCATGAAGGCAGTGTCTGTGTGTCTGAATCAGCCCTCAGGTATTTGTCAGATGGGTAGACGGAAGGCTGTATGAATGCATGAATATACTGGTGACTAGTTGGGCCCCACATTGGTTCTCCTGCATTAGTCTAGACTCCTTGCAGCCATCCAGCCCCTCAGACTGCAGCCTAAGTGATCTTTCTAAAATACAAATCTGACCATGTCAGCCCCCAACTTTAAAGATCTTCATTGACTCCTCAACACCCACATTTGAAGTCTGAAGTCCTTAGCATACACAGCCCTCCAAGACTTACTCCCATGGTTCCCACGAAGAGATGGTTTTAACCCTCAGGGGACATATGGCAATATTGCATGACATGTTTGGCTGTCACTCTTGGGAGGGAAGCGCTACTGGCATCTAGTGGACAAAGACAGAGACGCTGCTAAACATCTTACTATGCACAGGATGCCCCCACAACAAAGAATTATCTGGCCCCAAATGACAACAGTGCCTCAGTGGAGAAACTTAAACCTAGTCCCTGGCAAACATTTAAACTTCCTTTACCACTGGCTTCCCTATTCCTGCCCTAATGCTCTAGTAATCGCAGGCTATACTTAGCTCCCTCCCTCTTCCCACCTTGCCTCTCATTACCAGTGCTTCGTCTTTCAAGATTACTTTCACATTTCTCTGTTGGCATGCAGGCAGACCTCAGAGACATCGTGGGTTCAGTTCCAGACCACAGCAATAAAGCAAATATCCCAATAAAGTGGGTCATATGAATTTTTTGGTTACCCAGTGTGTATAAAAGTTATGTTTACACTCTACTGTAGTCTAAGTGTGAAATAGCACTGTCTAAAAGGCAATTACTTTAATTAAAAATATGTTATTGCTAAAAATGTCAACCATCATTTGTGCTTTCAGTGAGTAGAAATCACTGATCCCAGATCACCACGATATAATAATGAAAAGGCTTGAAATATTGAGAGTTACCAAAATGTCATAGACACACGAAGTGAGCAAATACTGTTGGTGAAATGGTGCCAACAGACTTGCTCAACACAGGGTTGTCACAAACCAATCTGTGAGAAAATGCAGTATCTGTGAAGCACAATAAAGAGAAGCACAATAAAACAAGGTGTGCCTGTACTGCCTCGAATTCCCTCCTCTGTGTTCCCCTGTCACCTTGGGTGTATGTCGATCATCATGGCACTTGACCACATTATATTGAAATCATCTATTTCTATAGGCCTTTCCCCACTTGACTGTGAACTAATCAGGGGCAGAGAGCTATTTTATTTACCTTTATAACAGGGCCTGGCACAGAGTAGGAAGCCGCAAAGCATTGAACTGAAAGATAACAGAAAAACTAATCACTCAACTCCAAACGAGCTCTGACCTTCTGAGCCAAAGAGCACCACCTTCAGGGTGATTCAACTGAGGTAAAGGGGAGGCCAGACTTGGTGAGGAGAGTTTGGGAAAATACATCCACTCTTCTTGATGAGTAAATCAGATGGCATAGGGGCTAAGAGCACACATCTGAAAATGGGGATATTATGAGTTTCTTTCTCAAATGATTGCTCTAAGCATATAAAATAATAATTCAACTAAAGAGCCAGACACCCAGAAGCATTTGATAAGCAGTAGTTACTTTTATTAAAGACTCAGACGAGTGGGCCTATAATTTTATAGATGCTATTGATTGGGATCAGTTCAAAGGAAGGGGCTACACCTATCTGCATTTTAAAAGTAGGTCAATTTAAAGAAAAATATTAAGCCAATAATAGTGCAAGTGGTATAGGGGTAAGGCAGAGTTCATGGAGATGTTATGTGAACAACTGAAGTCTGGGAAACAGGTGAAAGAGAACTACATTGAATGGGAACTGGACTAGATTCCTTCTAGCTCTAAAGGTCTATGACTTTGAAACCGTTATTAATATTAATACACTTACCACCCCTTACTATGTCTAGGCACTGGCCTAGTACCTTATATCTCTGTCTCATTTAATGCATGCAATAACTCTAAAAGGCAGATAGACTATCTTTAGCCTCTTTTCCTTGTTACAGATGACTCACAGAGACTAACAGAGGATACCTCATTTGCCTAGGGTTTCACACTACTACAGAAAGGATCCGGTCTTCAAAGTCTTAGAAAAACCCAAGCTTACAAACTGTGGTCTGTGTCTATAATGGGGGATTAAGAGGAATTTTCTAGTTTAGTCTAATCAAGGGCTCATCTTTAGATGTTGCTTTTACATGTGGATTTTCCCCTATAGGATTCTGCTGCTTTATAAACTGCTTCTTAGGTCAAAAGTAGCTGGGTCTTGAAACCTACCATGGGACTGGCTGGCCTGAGAGTCAAGTCCTTTCAAGGCAAATTTTTGATTAGCAGAGGAAGACATAGTGCTGTCAAAGCTTGACATCCAGACCAAGAGCTCCTGTCTGCTCAGGATTATTTCTCAAGGAAGGTTGGGAGATGGGTCCATTCCATCAGCTGGCAGCTATGCCAGTGACCTTTCATGCTAGTTTAGCATAAATATATTTTGACATTTCCAACAAATTAATGTATTTTACAAAGTGGGGCAACAATCACAAATTAGGCCAAATGGTTTGCCTGTAGGCCCAGTCACTGGACAGAGATTCCAGAGTTTCAGGGTTGCTCCTACTTCTCTTTTTGCTCCCACCCTCCAAAAAGAAATGTTTGTTTTCCTCCAGAAGCCACTTGGACAAATGGCATAAGCCCTCAGGGGTTAACCTTAGCTCCACCTCAGTAGCGTATAATTCTGGAGCCTCTCTGCAACCAGTGGATGTCAATTCTGACTGCCAGAATCAACTCAAATGCTCCATTCCTTATGTTAGATTGTGTGTTATGGGAATGCCTTGGTAGTGAATATAGTGTTTCTAGTGTGTGGGTCTACAGAACCAGTTCCTGGAAAAATTACCTGGAAATGGAAGTATTTAACCTGAGAAGGATCTAAAAGGAACTGACAACCTAAGAGAGGTGAGAAGGCCCTGTTGCTGAAAAGGCAGACCCTAGACTGCCAAGTAGGCACCCATGTTTCATCTGCGCAGATTTCCCAGACAAGCTGCCTGGCCAAATCAAATGGGAATGAAAGGGCCTCTGAGTAGCTAGTGCGGAAAGTGTCTCAGTGTCTCAGAAGCACAAACGCCACTTGAGTCAAGGAAACTGCCCGAGGGTGACTTATTTGATGGAAAAGAAAACAAACAGACACAATAGCTGGTTTATTTTGGAGGCAATATTAAATCTAATAAACGTGCCACCAATACTATTGACGTAAATTAGTTTGGGTGAGTTGGAGAGTTTAATGGCTTATCTTCCAACTACCAGCCTTTATCTCAGAGGCAGCCTTGGCAGCAGAGAAGAGATTCCCAAACATGTCCTTCCCTGACTCTTGCCAGGTGTGTGCCATCCCCAGCCTCTGCCCTGGCCCCAGCTCTCAGAGTGGGGATAATTAGAACGTCATTTCTGCCAGCTTTATTTTTTCTGGGTCACTGACTTCAGACTTGATCCAAATAGGCATTTGTACTGCAATAAATTCATTTCCTTTTCCTCAGCCAGCCCCAGCTTGTTTCCAAGGGGACCATGCAGCACAGAACTGGCACACACACAGCTTCTGTAGAAGCACAATCATGTGGACAGAGGTCCGAAGTGGGGGCACGTGATGGCGGAGGAATGGCGCCGCTGGCACAGCATGCACTCGTCCACCCTCCCGGTGGCAGGCCATGACATGCAGAGCCTCAGACAGACGTGCTGGGGAACACATCACAGCAAACTGCTCTGGGAGCTGTTAAGTCTGGTGTTTAATGTTCATCCAATGGCCTCAGTCTGAAAGGCTCTGTAGAACATGCATAACACAAGCTCAGCTTTATACTCCATTAGCATTCAAATTCCTAGCTGCCCAGAGGCATATGGTACTGACCAGAGAAGGCCAGCCTGTGTGGAGGCTGAGGGCACATGGAGATATGGGGACAGAATGAGGTGGCCAGGTGTCTGAAAGAGACACTCAGAGACAGGGCAAGGAGCCTCAAGTGGTACAAGAGGCGCGGTCAAAGACAACCTTTGTCTTCTTTACAGCATTTCCGTTTGCCTTCCATTTAGAGACAGAATTTGAGGAAGGCTTTATCTCAGGCTTGCCTTTGTCCACTTCATTACTGACTGAGTGTAAAGCCTCTTTCGGCCAAGGAAGAGTGGGCCTCCCAGTGCAACAAGAGTCTGCATCTTGTTCTCAGGCTTTCAGATTCAATGAGAAAAACAAATCTTTCCTTGGGCTTTCCTCAAGGCAAAAGAAGAGTAACTCCATTACTGTTACTATTTTGTCCAGGAAGGGGACAGGGTTTTCTGTCCTTGTCTAGTCTAAGAGAAGAGAAGTGAAGGACAGAATAAATGAGTGGTGGGGTGGAGGGTGCATGTAACACAGTCATCTAAGAAGGGCCCAGTGATAAATAGTAGCTATCAGGAAATATCAAGGCAGGCATTGGGCTAACTCCCGTGTCCAGAAAGGAAGTAGAGTGGAGCCATGTTTGGTTGGCCTGTGTGTCCCCAGTGCTAACACAGCACTTGGCATAAAGTACACCAGACACACACACACACACCAGTCCTTTTGCTTCTAACTCCTTCACATGTCTCAAATCCATCTACTTCTCTCCATCCTCACTGTTGCTATTGTAATTCATGCTACCATATTCCCTCACCTGGACCACTCCAGGAGCCTCCTAACTATCAGCCTGCCTCCCATCTTGCCTCTTCCTCCAGCGTAGTCTCAATAGCAGCCAGTGTGATCCCTCTGGAGCCCGAATATGACTACATCACACCCTTACTTAAAGCCTTTCAGTGGTTTCCCACAGCCATCAGAATAAAGCTGGACACGTAGAACCCTCCATTACCTGTTTTAGTCGACTAAGGCTCCCATAACACAATACCACAGGCTTGGTAGCTTTAACAAGAGAAATGTATTTTTTCACAGTTCTGGAGGCTAGAAGTTCAAGAACAAGGTGTTGGAAAATTGGTTTCTCCTGAGGCCTCTTTCCTTGGCTTGCAGATGGCCACCCTCACACTGTGTCTTCACATGGGCATTTTCTCTGTGTATACACATTCTTGGTGTCTCTTCCTCTTCTTATAAAGACACTAGTCCTGTTGGATTAGAGCCTGACCCTTATAGCATCATTTAACCTTAGTTACCTCTTTAAAGGCCCTATTGCCAAATACAGTCACATTAGGTGTAAGGACTTCAACATATGAATTTAGGGGAGAGACGATTCAGTCCATAATACCCAGCCACTGTCTACCTCCTGATTCTCATTACTCACCACTCCCATACACTCAGCCTGTATTAGCTTTACCGAATTGTTTCATATAACTTGGGTGGGCCATACTGTCTCTAACTTTTGGACCTTCAGCCATGCTGTTCCTTCTACCTGGATAGCCCTCAACTCTGTTTCTCTACCCATCTCATTTTCACCCCGTTCCTCTCCTGGTCATTTGAGGCCTTGCTGAGGTAGTACTTACTCTTGGAAAATCCTGCCTCCTGACTCCTAGTCTGGGTGCAGTGCTCTCAGACCCTCTCTGCAACCTCTTTCTCATAATATGGACAGTAATTGTCTAATGCTTCCTCCAAGGGCTCTGCTAGACCATGAGTCATCTGAGCGCTGAGGCTGTGTCATAGCATTTTTTTGAATCCCCAAGGCCTAGCATAAGGCTTAGCCCAGAGAATGTACTCAACAAACATTCAATGAAAGAACAAATCAACCTGTTTCTTTATTGAGAAAAAGGAGATATGGAGGGAGCCAGGTCAAACTAGATGGCAGTGCATTACAACTTAGGATTCCAAATCACCAGCTGGTGAACAGCACCTGAGCGTTCCACAAGGTGGATGCTAGGTCTATGCTAATAGAAGGTCCTATGCCAAAAGGTTGCTGTTAGAGTAAAATCTAGTTTCTCCGGCACTCTTTTCCAGAAGCCTCTATGACTTTGTTCTTCCATGCATCTATAGAACAGCAAGAGAGATTTGCCTGTCATACTGACACAGAAGCCCTAGAGCAGTGGTCCTCAAACTTCAATATGCAGCAGAATCACATGAAAGGCTTGTTAAGACACAGATGGCTGGGACACTCCACCCCCAAAGTTTCTGATTCCAGAGATCTAGGTTGGGGCCTGAGAATCTGCATTTCTAACGAGTTCCCAGCAGATGTTGTTGCTGCTGGTCCAGAGACCACACACTGAAAAGCACTGCTCTAGAGGATCCTTCTGGAATTATTAAAAACAAATTTACACTATGCTGGAATGGTATAAATGATAAATATGTTTACCAGAACATTTGATCGACCATCCTCCCCCACCTTTGCTTGAAAACACCAAACATTGCTGACATTCATGAAATGGGGAACCAATCAGCCAATTTTTCTTTCAAGGCAAAACTGCCCCGAAAAGACATTGTAACCTAATGGTGTGTGTTCTGTTCTTTTCACAGGTACGATTAGAGTGGCCAACAGACCTTGCAGTCAATCCCATGGACAATTCATTGTATGTCTTGGATAACAACATTGTGCTGCAAATTTCTGAGAACAGGCGCGTGCGGATCATTGCAGGGCGCCCCATTCACTGCCAGGTGCCAGGCATTGATCACTTCTTGGTCAGCAAGGTGGCAATTCACTCCACTTTGGAGTCAGCTAGGGCCATCAGCATCTCCCACAGCGGTTTGCTCTTCATAGCTGAAACAGACGAGAGGAAAGTAAACCGCATTCAGCAAGTTACCACCAATGGCGAGATCTCCATCATAGCTGGTGCCCCCACTGACTGTGACTGCAAAATTGATCCCAACTGTGACTGCTTTTCAGGTATGACCTTTTTAGCAATTCACCAGTCACCCTCTCTGTTTTCAAAAGAAAAACACGCATCAGAAAAGGCAAAAAGAAAGCAAAAATTGTTACTTGTGAACATTGCAGTGAGCGAGTGGAGAAAGCAATGAGCTGGGGTCACACAGCCTAGTATCTGCCGTCAGTCTGCAGCTGACTCACTGGGTGACCCTAGGAAAGCCATAAAACCTCTTCATGACTTGCTTACTTCATCTGCCAGAGAAATCACTGGTCTCAGTTATATCACCTTGCTGGATTGATGATCAACTGGTATAATAAAGATGTTGATACTCCAGGAAGTTAAGATCACTGTACAAACGTAAAATCATGACATCATTTGTACTTTGAAGAAAGAGAAACTAGGTCAAATGTACATTCACTGATTTACTGAAGGAAAAAAATACTTCTCCTAAGTGACTGGCTTCTAGATCAACAGCGTGTGCTACTTAAAACCCAAGGGACAAGGGTAGACTGCTTTGGGGATACATGGGCAAACTTAAATCCCACAATGGAAGGTTCTCAGAACATCACTCTGCCACTTAGATTGTTTAAAAAAAAAAATCCAAACCTTTCTCTATAACCAGCTGTGTCCTTTACTTACAAATGACATTTTTTTTAAAAAAAGAGCCTTTCCCCAAAACATTAAGTAGATATTCCAGATAGGAAGCAGTCCTCTAAATGTCAGTAGATACATTTACTGCTACTGCTGAGATGTGGAAATCCCTCCATGCTCCATGCAGCCCTATTAAACTGCTCATCCAGGCCCAGATGGTTCTCTCTCTTAACCTTTGCCTTTGCTTGGGCCAGAAAAGTCAAGAGTGAGCAACTTGGTTAATACAACTTCTGATTAACGTTTCCAGTGTTTTCCTAGACAATTAGTTTTACAGTTATTTTGCTAATTTATATCTTTCATTCAAGGCAAATCTAATGTTTATTCCAGTTACCAAATTGGATGTTCTGAATTATTGTGCACTTACAGGCTTAGTGTACTCTGACAATGTGACAATGGGACTTCACCAAAGAAAAGTCCTCTAGGCACAGTAGGATTGGAAAGCCCTGAGACAGATCCTACAAGCACTAAGAGGCATAAATAAGTCTCATGGACTTCCAGCCAAACTTTCTGTGGCTGTCATTATTTGCTGGTTTTCTATCTTGCAACACAACAGATACTGAACAGCAGGACTGAGAATTTCACAAAATTGCTGTAAACTGAGACAGTTGCATCTTACTGCTCATCTTCAGGGGTACTGACTCAAGACTTTTTAATAAGCTTCAAATTTGTCAAGGGAGGGCCATGCAGAAAATGTTGCTTCACTGATATTTCCTTTAAAATGATTCTTGATGCACAGTGAATTCTGTGTATGGTGTGTTCCTATAAATGCTTGTGGTGACAATTACTCAGACCGAGGTCTTTCCCCCACAGGTGATGGTGGCTATGCTAAAGACGCAAAGATGAAAGCTCCTTCCTCCTTAGCAGTGTCGCCTGATGGTACTCTTTATGTGGCAGACCTTGGGAACGTTCGCATTCGTACCATTAGCAGGAACCAAGCCCACCTGAATGACATGAACCTTTATGAGATTGCTTCACCTGCTGATCAGGAAATCTACCAGTTCACTGTCAATGGAACCCACCTGCACACCTTGAACTTGATAACAAGGGACTACGTGTATAATTTCACCTACAATGCTGAGGGCGACTTGGGCGCAGTTACCAGCAGCAACGGCAATTCTGTGCACATTCGCCGGGATGCAGGCGGGACACCCCTTTGGCTGGTGGTACCTGGCGGGCAGGTGTACTGGCTGACCATAAGCAGCAATGGTGTCCTGAAAAGAGTGTCAGCCCAAGGCTATAATCTGGCCTTGATGACCTATCCGGGAAACACGGGGCTTCTGGCTACCAAAAGTAACGAAAATGGATGGACAACCGTTTATGAGTAAGTGTCTCGTTCTCGACACAGGCTTTGTTAGGTTTTTTATTTAAGACTGTGTTATAGTGGGAAAATGGCCGAGTAATTGCTGGGTGTTGCATGCTATTTTCTCCTAACAGCCACAAAAAAATAATAAAAAGTCAAGGAGAAAATTGTACCCAACTCATAGGGCTCAGACCCATTTCTCCAGAGCAGTTTTGCAGAGCATAATTATAAAAACATGATGGAGTGAAGAATCAAGTGTGGCACTGCAGGAGACAGGAATGAGGTAGAAGCCTCTGTACTCAAGAAATTGACAGCATAGCTGGGAAAACAAGGTAAAATTTCATTTAAAAAACACGACAAAGAAACTAGTTCTAAAGCAGCAGAGAAGCCGTGCAGTTTAACTGGTATTTCTTGATCCCTGTGGGGTTTAATGGATGAATTAATGAGTATGTGCCCAGCCCAGTCCAACTCAGTATAACTTGCTGTGGGAAGTAAGAAAGGAGTTAGAATATAACACGTGGGCCCTGGGACAAATGCTGAACAGAAAAGGCTGCACTCCACTGACTGCTTCTGTGAAATGTGGAGTCAGATGCTCCTGGCCAGGCTTGGGCTTCCTCAGTTTCCCCGCACATGTCCAAGAATCTGGCCCACTCTAGCACTCACAGACTGGATCTGTAATGACTCTGTTTAACTGGGAATTGACACAAGGTGTGTTTGACAGCCAACAAGTAGGAGGTATCAGGACATGGAAATAGAGACCATTGTCCCTGCCTTTTCAAGCATGAACAACCTTGTTTGCAAGTCAAGCCATTTCGAAACCTAGTCTGCCACCACTCAGCAAGCATCTTACCCACAAATGGAATTGCTGAATTTTTAACCATTTTACCAAATGAAGACAATCCGTAGAATCTGAGTCTAGAGTCTGAAATAACATTAATGTGTGAGAAGCGGACATGTTAAATTTGAGGGGCTCCCTGGGTGACTCTTCTGTGAGAATGTATAGAATATGCCCAGTCCCAAAAACGCCCCCTGAGCAAAGGGTAAAAACAATTGGCCTTCAAATTTTGGATCACTTCCCAAAGAAATGCCACTTTAACAAAAACCTGAGCAGCTATTTTAGTTTCGCTTAGAAAAATGTATTCAGTTGTTTCTGTTGCAAGTCTTCCTCTATTTTTTGAAAATTTTTTCTTACATCTTAATAAGAATAATAAAAGCCACTGTTCACTGAAGGTTTACTATGAGCCAGGTACTAAGCTAGGTGATTTACAAATACATTATTTTATTTGGTCTCCAAAATGTGGATGAAGAAACTGAAGCACAGGATGGTTAACTTGTCCTGATTCATATGCATGTCCAGGATTCAAACTCTAACAATTAGACTCAAGAGCCCACATTTTTTAATATACTACCCTTAAAGATAAAGTTTCTAGTGAGAATCTTTTTTAAAAATTCATGCAAGACCACACTAAAGCTGGAATTAGACAAACAAGTATTTCAGAAGCTAATGGTTGAGTTCAGTCAAGCAAGGAATGGCTAAAGTATTAACTAGTTTTCAAACTAACCAGTTGGGCCATTCACTTATTTATCAATTCACCATATTGTATACACTTTAAATATATACCATTTATTTGTCAAGTATGCCCCAGTAAAGCTAGACGAAAAAAATACAAAATAACCAATTAATTTATTCAACAAATATTTACTGAGCACCCACTGTATGCCACGCAGTGCTCTAGTGCTGGGGATACAGCCATGAACAAAAGAGATAAAATCCCTACCCTTATGTTGTACTGGAGGGAGACAAGTAAAATGCCCAGAACTTCAGATGGTGATGAGTTCTATGGAGAAAATAAAGCAGGGAGGAGATCAAGAATGTGGGGCAGAAGGGATTTTCATTGTGTAGTGGGTGGTCAGGGAAGGCCTCACTAAGAAGGTGACATTTGAGTTAATACCTGCAGGAGGTGAGGGAGTGAGCCAAGTAAACCTCTCGGGGGAAGGAAGGGAGAGAACATTCCAGGCAGAGCAAACAGCAAGTGGAAAGACCCTGCAGCAGGGGCAAAGCTGACGTGTTGAAGGAATAGTAGCACCGCAGCCACTGTGACTAGAATGAAAGTGGTGGGGGGATGAAATCAGTGAAGGGCCCAGGCTAGTTTATGTAGGGCCTTGTAAGCCTCTTTAAAAGACTTTGACTTTGACTCTGACTAAGGGGTTTTGAGTAAAGAGGTAACATAATCCAACTTATATTTTTAAAGAATCACTCTATACTAAAAACAGACTGCATGGTGGAAGCAAGGGAACCCAGTGGTGGAGAGCGGAGGGGTTTGCAATAATTCAGGCAAAAGATGCTGACTTACACCAGGAAGTAGGGACAATAAGAAGTGGTAAAATTCTGAATATGTTTTGACAGTAGAACTATCAGGACTTACTGACAGATTGGATGTGGGGTGTGGGAGAAAGAGGATTTAAAATGACTCCAAAGTTTTGGCCTCAGCAACTGGATATTGGACTTACCATTTACCACAGTGGGGAAGAAAATGCAAGAAGTACCTTATACTGGATAGGAGACCAGGAGTTCAGTTTGGGATGTCATCAGTTTAGCTAGACATCTGGGTGAAAATATCAAGTAGGCAATTGTATATATGAGTCTGGAATTGAGGGGAGTGGCTGGAGATTTGAAGCTTGGAGATCCAAATTTGGTATCCATGAGTGTTTAGATTGTATTTAAAGCCATGAAACGAGATGCGATCTCCACAGAAGTGAGTGATGAAAGTCCAGTGAAGTAACAGGAAATCCAGGAGAGTGCTGTGTCCTGGAAACCAAGTAAAACAGAAAGAAGTGACCAGTTGTGTCAAATACTTCCGATAAGTCTAGTAAGATAAGGACTAAAAGTTGACCAGTCTAACACTATGCAAATCATCATTTACCCAGAGAAGAGCAGGTGCTGTGGTGCAGCAGGGGCCAAAAGCCTGAGCAGAGTGGGTTTAAGAAAGAATGGATGCACACATACATGTTCATGGCAGTGTTATTCATAATAGCCAAGAAGTGTAATGAACACATGTCCGTCAAGTCACGAATAGACAAACACAATGGGGCATATCCATACCATGGAATATTGTTCATCCATTAAAAGGAGTGAAGTTCTGTTGCATGCTACATGGATGAGCCTCAAAAACATGATGGTAAGTGAAAGAAGCCAGACACAAAAGGGCATATGCTTATATGAAATGTCCAGACAAGGCAAATTCATAGAGACAGAATGTACATTACTGGTTGCTACAAACTAGGGAAAGGAGGGAAAGGATGTGAGGCTTATTTTGGGGAGTGTTGGAAATGTTCTAG
>JAVSCE010010407.1:0-116212 GCA_032199065.1 Smutsia gigantea
GAGAATCGGTCTCAGGCACGTGTGGACCCCGGGGCCCCCCTCGATGATCTGGGAATCAGGCGGGACCTCCTGAGGTGCTCTTGTGGTTTCTCGTCTGGTGGGTTTGCCAGCATCCTTTTTATACTCCTGGGACATGTCCCTTCAGGCCACCTCCCACCCAAAGGGACAATGGGACAGTGATGGCCACATCTCTAGAAACTAGACCAAACACCATGGCCCCTACAGGGACTGCAGACACCACCCAGCCCTGGAGAGAGACACTTTATTTCCCATCTCATAATTTCAAAATCACACTTGAAGGGATGAAGCACCTTCTAAAGATAAAGCCACAAGGATCCGGATTCTGGGGCCTCTTTTCGTATAGGCTAGATTTCTGTCACTCTGCAGCAAACACATAACAAAGGAAAAAACACTTTCCAGTGCCCAGTTAATTTTCAGCTAATTTTCAGCATTTTTTAAGCAAAAGGAACTTAATAAATAGTAATTCTTAAGTGAAGGTATGTACATAAAAAGCATGACTGAATGGCAATATTGTACCAATGGATGTACATTTGTAATATTTGTAAAAAAATTCAAAACCTTAAAATATGAATTTACATATGTTAATTTGCCTCTAAGTTCTGTAAATTGCACTTTAGTGATATCTGATAAGTGAATGTTTCTGTTAAGTGAATAAAAATACAAGTAAAACTGTGCTTTCCTGGGGCCTTTCTCATCAAGCCAAGTTCTAGGGGACTCAGGCATGTGCTGTGAGGGCCACGGAGGGTCCCCACTCCAAAGAAAGGGCACCCTCCCCCCATGGCTCTCTCTTTTGGTGACTGGGACTGCTAGTGGCAGTCACTAGCCCAGAGGAGCTACGCAAAGACCGCAGGCCTAGACTGAAACACCCAGGCCCAGACGCAGTGCCTCGTTAACGCATCAGTTTTCTCACTGCAGCGGGGAGCATGAGGAACAGCCCTCGCCGCACTGCTTCCCAGGGCTGCTAGGGGAGTCAGCAGAGTCAGAGGTCACAGTGCTTTGAAAAGTCAAAGCATCGCAAATATGTAAGACATTCTAAGTCTTCCACCCAAATCTGCCACAGTATTTGGGGTACAGGTAGGCTGATAACTTCCCTGCAGCATACTAAGCCAGATGGGTATCAGGCCAAAAGAAATATGCCAGAATCACTCAGGGTGTGTACAGCCTAGCTCTGCAGGCCTCTGCGGAGACTGACCACCCAGAATTCAAACAGCCTTCTCTGTAACGCATTCTGCCCTGTTCCAGGGCTGCTGAAGGGACCTTGTTATTTCACTAGTCACCCAGGAGTGGAGCATAACCACAAACACGCTGGGCACAGGACTGCATTTCTCTCGTCTGTCACAGCCTCTGAAACCCCACAACACTCCTTCCTGGCCAGGGTGGAGCTTTCTTAATTTTTTTTCAGTCTGCTCGTCTTTCCCATTAACTACAGGGAGACTCAACTCAAGGGAGGGCACCCATCTCAGGTGGAGGGGTCACAGCGTGGGGTTGAAATTCTCCCAGGGGACTTCCGGGAAGATGGCCATGTGAGCAGGGCAGCAGAATCTCCTCCCAACACTATATTTATCTATGAAAACACAGCAAATACATCTATTCCTAAAAGAGAGACCAGAATACACAGGAAAGTGCACAGCGTGCAACTAGACCCGAGAGGATTCAGCAACCCGCGAGGCGGGTAAGATACGGAGCCGCGACCTGCGGGACCGAGCACTCCCCCACCCCAGCACACCGGCGGGAGGAGAGGATTCAGAGCCAGGAGGGAGTGGAAGTACACCCCGCGAAGTAGCCAGCCCCGGTGATCTGCGCAGGGAGCGCTGACCCACATTGCGCAGTGCAGCGGAGATTGGAGAGACAGAGGGGCAGGATCTGAGCGGAAAATCGGCCAGGGTGCTTGCAGCCGGCTCCCGGGAAGGAAAAAAAAAAAGCGTGCACTTTCGTCAGCTGTCTTGAAGAGAGAGGAGCCCAGTGGAGGAGCCGGATGGCCCCAGCACACTCAGCCCACCAGGCTGGGAGTCCTGGGGAGTTTCAGACGCCTTAGCTGGCGACTGAGGAAGCGTAGCCATACTTAACACTTCTCACTGATATCAACAGCCTCCTATTCGTTCCCACCCCTGCCAGAGCGACAAAGGGCCCTGCGGAGCGGCGCGGCCACAGCTGCGGAATAGTGGGGCAACAGCGCCCCGTACAGCATTCCCACAGAATCTACTCCCGGTGGCCGTTTTTTTTGTTTTTTTGTTTTGTTTTGTTTTTTCTTTTGTTTTTTGTTTGTTCTTTTCTTTTTTCTTTCTTTCTTTCTTCTTTTTTTTCTTTCTTTTCTCTTTTTAAAGTCTTAAAGAGTGCAGCTGACATACGTGGCAACTACCAGTGACCAATTCTATAGCCATGAAAAGACAGAGGAATATGGTTCAGACCAAAATCAACCAGACAACCCCAGAGAGGCAGCCTGAAGGGATGGAAATGCACAGTCTTCCTGAAAAAGAATTCAGAATAAAAGTCATAACCATGCTGATGGACCTACAGAGAAATGTGCAAGAGCTGAGGGAGGAAGTGAGGAAAGACAATGCAGAAATCAGACAAGTGATTAACGGGCTTAACAGCAGACTGGATGAGATGTAAGAGACAGTTAATGGAAAAGAAATCAGAGAACAGGAAAACAGAGAAGCTGAGGCAGAGAGAGATAAAAGGATTTCTAGAAATTAAAGAATATTAACAGAACTGTGTGACCAATCCAAAAGGAACAATATTCGCATTATAGGAGTACCAGAGGAAGAAGAGAGAGAAAAAGGGATAGAAAGTGTCTTTGAAGAAATAATTGCTGAAAACTTTCCCTCGCTGGGGAAGGAAATAGTCTCGCAGTCCACCGAAGCCCACACAGATCTCCCAACACAAGGGACCCAAGGAAGACAACACCAAGACACATAATAATTAAGATGGCAAAGATCAAAGATAAAGACTGGGTATTAAAGGCATCGAGAGAGGGAAAAAAGATCACCTACAAAGGAAAACCCATCAGACTATCATCAGACTTCTCAACAGAAATCTTACAGGCCAGAAGAGAATGGCATGATATATTTAACGTTATGAAACAGAAGGGCCTCGAACCAAGAATATTGTATCCAGCACGATTATCATTTAAATATGATGGAGGGATTAAACAATTTCCAGACAAACGAAAGTTGAGAGAGTTTGCCTCTCATAAACCACCACTACAGGATATCTTAAATGGACTGCTCTAGATGGAAGCACACCTAAGGCTAAAAAGATGTCACTAGAGAAAATAAAATCATAGCAAAGAAAGCAGACCATCCAAATACTAACTAAAGGCAAATAATAAAACACCTAGTATAGAAAGAATGAAGGAGGAGGAATAAGAAGGGAGAGAAATAAAGAAACATCAGACAGTGTTTACAATTACTTAACAAGAAAGTTAAGTTAGATTGTTAGATAGTAAATAAGCAACCCTTGTACCCTTGATAACCACGAATCTAAAGCCAGCAATGGCAATAAGTACATATCTATCAATAATCACCCTAAATGTAAATGGACTGAATGCACCAATCAAAAGACACAGAGTAACAGAATGGATAAAAAGCAAGACCCATCTATATGCTGCTTACAAGAGACTCACCTCAAACCGAAAGATATACACAGACTAAAAGTGAAGGGATGGAAAAAGATATTTCATGCAAACAACAAAGAGAAAAAAGCAGGTGTTGCAGTACTTGTATCAGACAAAATAGACTTCAAAATGAAGAAAGTAGCAAGAGATAAAGAAGGACATTACATAATGATAAAGGGTCAGTCCAACAAGAAGATATAACCATTATAAATATATATGCACCCAACACAGGAGCGCCAACATATGTGAGACAAATACTAACAGAATTAAAGGAGGAAATAGACAGCAATGCATTCATATTAGGAGACTTCAACACACCACTCACTCCAAAGGACAGATCAACCAGACAGAAAATAAGTAAAGACACAGAGGCACTGAACAACACACTAGAACAGATGGATCTAACAGACATCTACAGAACTCTACACCCAAAAGCAACAGGATACACATTCGTCTCAAGGGCACATGGAACATTGTCCAGAATAGACCACATACTAGGCCACAAAAAGAAACTCAGTAATTTCAAAAATATTGAAATCCTACCAAACAACTTCTCAGATCACCAAGGTATAAAACTAGAAATAAATTTTAGAAAGAAATCAAAAAGGCTCACAAAATAAACAAAATAGATAAACCCCTAGCCAGACTCATTAAGAGAAAAAGAGAATCTACACACATAAACACAATCAGAAATGAGAAAGGAAAAATCACGACGGACCCCACAGAAATACAAAGAATCATAAGAGAATATTGTGAGAATCTATATGCTAATAAGCTGGAAAACATAGAAGAAATGGACAACTTCTTAGAAAAATACAACCTTCCAAGACTGACCAAGCAAGAAACAGAAAAACTAAACAGACCAATCACCAGCGACGAAATTGAATCGGTAATCAAAAAACTACCCAAGAACAAAACCCCCGGGCCTGATGGATTCACCTCTGAATTCTACCAGACATATAGAGAAGAAATAACACCCATTCTCCTTAAAGTTTTCCAAAAAATTGAAGAGGAGGGAATACTTCCAAACTCATTCTGTGAAGCCAGCATCACTCTAATACCAAAACTGGGCAAAGACCTCACCAAAAAAGAAAATTACAGACCAATATCCCTGATGAACATAGATGCAAAAATACTCAACAAAATATTAGCAAACCGAATTCAAAAATACATCAAGAGGATCATACACCATGATCAAGTGGGATTCATCCCAGGGATGCAAGGATGGTACAACATTCGAAAATCCATCAACATCATCCACCACATCAACAAAAGAAGAACAAAAACCACATGATCATCTCCATAGATGCTGAAAAAGCATTTGACAAAATTCAGCATCCATTCTGATTAAAACTCTCAACAAAATGGGTATAGACGGCAAGTACCTCAACATCATAAAGGCTATATATGACAAACCCACAGCTAACATCATACTTAACGGCGAGACACTGAAAGCTTTTCATCTAAGATCGGGAACAAGGCAGGGATGCCCACTCTCTCCACTGTTATTCAACATAGTACTGGAGGTCCTAGCCACAGCAATCAGACAAAACAAAGACATACAAGGCATCCAGATTGGTAAAGAAGAAGTCAAATGTCACTATTTGCAGATGACATGATACTGTACATAAAAAACCCTAAAGATTCCATTCCAAAACTACTAGAACTAATATCTGAATTCAGCAAAGTTGCAGGATACAAAATTAACACACAGAAATCTGTTGCTTTCCTATACACTAATGATGAACTAACAGAAAAAGAAATCAGAAAAACAATTCCATTCACAATTGCATCAAAAAGAATAAAATACCTAGGAATAAACCTAACGAAGGAAGTGAAAGACCTGTACTCTGAAAACTACAAGACACTCCTAAGAGAAATTAAAGAGGACACTAACAAATGGAAATGCATCCCATGCTCTTGGCTAGGAAGAATCAATATTGTCAAAATGGCTATACTACCAAAGCAATCTACAGATTCAATGCAATCCCTATCAAACTACCAACAGCTTTCTTCAATGAACTGGAACAAATAATTCTAAAATTCATATGGAACCACAAAAGACCCTGAATAGCCAAATCAATCCTGAGAAGGAGGAATAAAACAGGGAATTACACTCCCTGACTTCAAGCTCTACTACAAAGCCACAGTAATCAAGACAATTTGGTATTGGCACACAAACAGACCCACAGACCAGTGGAACAGAATAGAAAATCCAAACATTAACCCAAACATATACAGTCAATTAATATTTGATAAAGGAGCCTTGGATATACAATGGGGAGATGACAGCCTCTTCAGCAGCTGGTGTTGGAAAACTGGACAGCTACATGTAAGAGAATGAAACTGGACTACTGTCTAGCCCCATACACAAAGGTAAACTCAAGGTGGATCAAAGACCTGAATGTAAGTCATGAAACCATAAAACTCTTAGAAAAAAACATAGGCAAAAATCTCTTGGACATAAACATGAGCAACTTCTTCATGAACATATCTCCCGGGCAAGGGAAACAAAAGCAAAAATGAACAAGTGGGACTATATCAAGCTGAAAAGCTTCTGTACAGCAAAGGACACCATCAGTAGAACAAAAAGACATCCTACAGTATGGGAGAATATATTCATAAAAACGTATCTGATAAAGGGTTGACATCCAAAATATATAAAGAACTCATGCACCTTAACAAACAGAAAGCAAATAATCCAATTAAGAAATGGGCAGAGGACATGAATAGACACTTCTCCAAAGAAGAAATTCAGATGGCCAACAGGCACATGAAAAGATGCTCCACATCGCTAATCATCAGAGATATGCAGATTAAAACCACAATGAGATATCACCTCACACCAGTGAGGATGGCCAACATCCAAAACACAAACAACAACAAATGTTGGCGAGGATGTGGAGAAAAGGGAACCCTCCTACACTGCTGGTGGGACTGCAAATTAGTTCAACCATTGTGGAAAGCAGTATGGAGGTTCCTCAAAAAACTCAAAATAGAAATACCATTTGACCCAGGAATTCCACTCCTAGGAATTTACCCTAAGAATGCAGCAGCCCAATTTGAAAAGGACAGATGCACCCCTATGTTTATTGCAGCACTATTTACAATAGCCAAGAAATGGAAGCAACCTAAGTGTCCATCAGTAGATGAATGGATAAAGAAGATGTGGTACATATACACAATGGAATATTATTCAGCCATAAGAAGAAAACAAATCCTACCATTTGCAACAACATGGATGGAGCTAGAGGGTATTATGCTCAGTGAAATAAGCCAAGCCGAAAAAGACAAGTATCAAATGATTTCACTCATATGTGGAGTATAAGAACAAAGAAAACTGAAGGAACAAAACAGCAGCAGACTCACAGAACCCAAGAACGGACTAATAGTTACCAAAGGGAAAGGGACTGGGGAAAATGGGCGGGAAGGGAGGGATAAGAGGGAAAAAGGGGCATTACGATTAGCAGATGTAATGTTGGGGGGGCACGGGAGGGCAGTACAACTCAGAGAAGACAAGTAGTGATTCTATAGCATCTCACTACGCTGATGGACAGTGACTGTAATGGGGTTGGTGGGGGGGACCTGATGAAGGGGTAGTTTAATAACCATACTATTGCACGTGTAATTGTAGATTAATGATAATAAAATAAATAATATTAAATAAATAAATAAAGTTCTCCCAGCCGTGGGCCAGGACTGGGCAGATCAGCGGCGTCTCATTCCCCATGTCTTACAGTAAGGAACCCCAAGTGAGGACACTCAGGGTGCGGTCACGAGTAGAGAACCCAGGGGCCTGAGAGGCTAAGTGAGGTCCGTGACAAATCTCAGTCACATCACTTTGACCTACTTGGAGGCCACCTGTCAGAGCTGCCTCACTGTACTGGAGTGCTTGGGGACCGGGGCTATTTCCTCGCCAAAGGACAGAAAGCCCCCCAGGCTGATCTCCATGTGCCCAAACCCAGTCCTTCTGTCATGCATGGGGAAGTGAAACGGGATTGGTACCCCCTGACCCTTGTGGCCTCCTTAAACCTAACGGCCTCCATGTCTACCCCACACACTCCTCAGCCTGGCTGGCCATGCCTACCCCTCTTGTGCCATTTCTTTCTTGTTGAGAATTTTTATAAAACACGAACATGATGGATATTGTCTCGGGAAAGGTTTCAGCTGAGGGCATGTTTCCGAAGCAAAGGAGCTGGCATCTACCGTGACAAGTGTGATGAAGGTTGGGGGCAGGGCAGCCAGGCACGTGCTGTCATTTGTCACACCGCTATGCCCTCCGGGGCTGTGATGGTGGGTCCCTGCAGTGGGTTTAACTTGGTGACAGAAACGCCCCCTTCCAAGCGAGCATGAGAACGCCAGTGCATGCAGAGCCAGCTTTCAGGAAAAGGCTTTCATCAACAAAGTTAGAGAGTGGCTAGAACCCCAAAGCAGCCACACTCCCACCCTGGCCTAAGCCTCGGATTGAACTCTGAAGCCCCTGGGATTTCCGGGAGCCCCACCCGACAGCCCAACCTGGCCACAGGGTATTTTGGATGTCTGGCCTCACACTCACCTCTGGAAATGACTTGGAGTGATGGAGATGAGTCCTCAGAGACAGGCCTGGACTGCCTTGCTCCATCCTGGGCGGCGTGGCCTTGGGAAAATGGCACCACTCCCCATTGACTCCAGATAACACGGGTCACAGTTACCCTGGGGTCACGGCCAAGATCAGGCAGACAGTGAACACTCTCCCAAACAAAGGCACTTGTCCTCAGAGATGCTGAGAGGTACAAACCGCCTGGGTTTTAGCAGCAAGAGCAGCCACATTACAATAAAAAACATGAGATTCTGCCAGAACAGAACCCATGCTGGGCAGCTGCCCTGCACTCGCTAAGCAACCCAGCACCAGCACTGGTCAGCCCCTGCTCCTCAGCCTACAGGGTAGAGCATGCCCCCACCCTCCAGGAGGTGTGCAGCTACCCTCAGGGACACCAGAGTTTTCACTGAGCCCTGGAGCAGAGCGCTGAGCTCAGAGAGATGCAGAGCCCTGTATGTAAATACAGATATGCTCATGATTTGAGCAGGTAAATGCAAAATGAGCACCAAGAACCCACAGTGAATGTCCTCTCGGCATTTCTGGAGACACAAGAGACAGACAAAGTAAAAGGGGCTCAGTGCACATTCCACAGCAAACACCTCTCCTTCTCCAATTCTACACCCACAGTTTATTTTCCTTAAATTAAATCCCCCAAACCCAAACCCAGTATTAAGTGGCAAGCACCAAGCTTAAAACTCTGAAAAGGGGAGGGCAAAGCTGCAACATCGCAGTCCAGGACATCTCACCCAGAAGAGCTGTACTGTGGCGGTCACAGCACCACCATGCTCCCTGCTGGGTGGCAAATCTCTGCTCCATCACCACAGCCAGCCCAGCCTAGCCAGTCTACACAATTCTGGAATCATGCATGTGGCCTCTGTATCTGCCATCATGTCACCCATGTCGTAGAATGCACCAGCGCTTTACTCCTTTTCATCTCTGAACAACATGCCATCACATGGATGTAACACATTTTATTGTCCACTAATCAGCTCATGAGCATTCAGGTTGCTTCCACTCTTTAGCCATTATGAATAGTATAACAGTGCTAAAACATTCATGAACAAGTTTCTGTATGGACACATCTTTTTCTAATTCCCTTGGGAATGTACCTAGCAGTGGAACCACTAGGTCAGCTAGTAACACTGTTTGACACTTAGAGAAGTTAAATTCTTCCAAAGTGGCTGTACCTCTGTGCATTTCCAGCAGCAATGCATGAGCACTGTGCTCCGCTAACCCTCTCCAGAATTTTCTACTTCTTCTTTATGTAGATGGTCACTTGTCCTTCATTCCCACCACCTGGGAGATGTCAGGTGGTGTCTTGCTGAGGTGTTGATTCAAGTTTCCCCAAAGACAGAGTGGAGTTTCATGTTCATATTGGTCGTCTGAGTATCTTCTTTTAGAAATATCTATCAAATCCTTGTCCATTTTTAATTGGGGATATTTGTCTTGTTGTTGTTACAAAATTTCTTTCCATATTCTGATACTAGTCCCCCCATTCTGTGTCATTTTGTTTCACTTTCTTGATGGTATACATTGAAACATAAAAATGTTAATTCTGATGAACTCCAACTTACCTGTTTTTGCCTTTTGTTGCTTATGCTATTGCTCTCATACCTAAAAGTCACTGCCTAATCCAAAGTCAAGAAGACTTACACCATCCTCCCTTCTCAGAGTGGTACTTTGAGCCCTTTACCTTTAGGTAATTGGCCCATTTTTAGCTATTTTCATGTATGGAGTGAGGGAGGGGTACCACTTCATTCCTTTGCATATGGAAATCTAGATATGTCAGCACTGTTGAAAAGTGTGTTTGTTTCCCTATTGAATAGTCTGGGCATCTTTTAACATTTTCATTAATCTAAAATTATTCTAAAGCAATATATGAAAAAGAACGAGATTTCAGCAAATTTTCTAACTCAAAAGCAACACAAAAGTCAACTGCACTTCCTTTTATGAGCAACAAATAGTTTTTAAAAAACTGTTAAAATACCACTTACAAAAGCATTAAAAATATCAAGTTCCTAGGAATAATTGCAACCACAGATGTTTAAGATATTTAAGAAAAAAATTATAAAACTTCACTGAGAATCATTAAAAATAAAAAGACCTAAATACATGGAGTTATCCCACATCGGTGTACTAAAATATACTTTATTTTTAAATGTCAATTCCCCACAAACTGATCTCTGGATTCAGTGGAATGCCAATCAGAAATCCCAACAGACTTTTCTGGTTTAAATCCTCGGTTTTCCCTACTAGATACACAGATTTATGTAGAATCTCAATTACGATATGCGCACAGGGATGACAAATACACAATTTACACAGCAGATCTGAGACCCTACCTGGGATACACAACTACAGACAGCCTAGACCAATGGATACAGAGGGCCCAGACCAATGGCAGAGGTTAATGGTGTGGGTCACTGGTGCCAGACAACTGAGTATTCACATGGAAAAAAATTAAAACTGTACCCTGGGGATTAAAGATGGCAGCATGAGAAGGGAGACAGAGGCTTCCTCCTAAAACCGCAAATAATACGAAAATATAATTAGTACAACTAATCCTGAAAGAGCAACAGGAAAGAGGACTGTGCCAAGCTGCACACACCTGGAGAAAAGAACAAATCTCACAGAACAGGGTAACATACCAAAGCTGTGGCCCGGCGGGACGCAAGACCTTCCCCCACCCCAGCTCACTGGTGGGAGGAAGAGAAACAGAGCAGGGAGGGAGTACAGGCCTGGGACTGCTGAATACCTAACTCGGGAGATATGATCTGGGAGCACAAACCTACATTTCATAGTGTTTTCATGGTAGTCTCATGATTAGGGGGTTGGAAAGCTAAGACAGGCAGAATACCTGGAGAGATTGAGATTCCAGCCACTTGTGGAAAGCAGGGATCCATATCTGGCTGCTGTGGGACAAAAGAAATGTGGGCAGTCTGAGAGACTTCCTAACAGCAAGAGGGCTGCTAAAGGGGCAAGGATTACATAGAGCTTACTGCTCAGGAGAAAGGACATGTAGACAAAATTGTCAGGGTGCACTCTACCCAGCAGGTTGGGAACTTTCACAATCTTCAGGAGCTCCAGCTCCCTGGCTGGCTACACAGCTCCAAGGACCCCCTCCGTGATACACAGCCTACTGAGCCTTTCTCCTGGCCAGCGCCACCTGGCTCGCAAACCAGCAAACCCTACCCTGGTGTTAGCCCAGCCAGAGGGAAGCCCCATCTACAGCAACTACAAACGCAAAGCACGGAGGCTTATACCTGTGTGCTCGGCCCACTGGTTCTGGCAGTGGAGACAGGCATAGCAGCCGGGAAGCAGAAAACAGCTCTTTCCTCCCCTCAGGCACCAGTACTGCTCCCCGGCAATCCCTGACATTTCTTCAGGGACTGAGCAGCTCCAGAGAGTACAGCTTCTGGGCACTAGAGGGCGCCATATGCAAATATGAAAGGCCAAAGGAACCTGGTTCAAAGTAAATTTATGAATACAACCCTGAGAAAAATTCAAATGAAGTCGACTCACAAATCCGCCTGAAAGGGATTTCAAAATAAAAATCATTAACATGCTCATGGAGGTAAGGAAAAGTATTCAAGAACTCAGCTATGAATTCCGGTCGGAGATCCAATCATTACGGAACACAGTATCAGAAATGAAACATACAATGAAAAGTTTTAAAAGTAGATTAGTCACAGTGGAGGAGATGATAAATGAAATAGAAATTAGAGAAGAGGACTACAAAGAAGCTGAGGCACAGAGAGAAAAAAGAATCTCTAAGAATGAAAAAATATTGAGAGAACTGTGACCAATCCAAACGGAACAATATACGCAATATAGGGGTACCAGAAGAAGAGAGAGAAAAAGGGATAGAAAGTGTCATTGAGGAGGTAATTGCTGAAAACTTCCTCAATCTGGGGAAGGAGATAGTCTCTCAGGCCATGGACGTGCACAGATCTTCCAACACAAGGGACCCAAGGAAGACAACACCAAGACATATAGTAATTAAAATGGCAAAGATCAAGGATAAGGACAGACTATAAAAATAGCCAGAGAGAGAAATAAGATCACATACAAAGGAAAACCCATCAGGCTATCATCAGACTTCTCAGCAAAAACCTTACAGGCCAGAAGAGAGAGGCATGATGTATTTAATGCAATGAAGCAGAAGGGCCTCAAACCAAGAATACTTATCTGGCAAGGTTATTATTTAAATTTGAAGAAGAGATTAAACAATTTCCAGATAAGCAAAAGCTGAGAGAATTTACCTCCCACAAACTGTCTCTACACTGTGTTTTGGAGGGACTGCTACAGATGGAAGTGTTCCTAAGATTTAATAGCTGTCTCCAGAGGTAATAAAACCACAGTAAAGAAGGTAGAACAGTTAATTACTAAGCAAATGCAAAATTAAACGAACTAACCACAAAGTCAATAAAGGGATAGACAAAGAATACAGAATATGATACCTAAATATAAAGAATGGAGGAGAAAGAAAAAAAAAAGAACCTTTAGATTGTGTTTGTAACAGCATATTAAGTGAGTTAAGTTAGACTCTTAGATAGTAAGGAAGTTAACCTTGAACCTTTGGTAACCACAAATCTAAAGCCTGCAATGCCAATAAGTACATACCGATCGATAATCACCCTAAATGGAAATGGACTGAATGCACCAATCAAAAGACATAGAGTAACTGAATGGATAAAAAACTAGACCCATGTATATGCTACAAGAGACTCACTTTAAACCCAAAGACATACACAGACTAAAAGTGAAGGGATGGAAAAAGATATTTCATGCAACTAATAGGGACAAAAAAGCAGGAGTTGCAGTACTTGTATCAGACAAAATAGACTTCAAAACAAAGAAAGTCACAAGAGACAAAGAAGGATATTACATAATGATAAAGGGGGTCAATCCAACAAGAAGATATAACCATTATAAATATCTATGCACCCAACACAGGAGCACCTACATATGTGAAACAAATACAGAATTAAAAGGGGAAATAGACTGCAATGCATTCATTTTAGGAGACTACAACACTCCACTCACTCTGAAGGACAGATCAACCAGATAGAAAATAAGTAAGGACACAGAGGCACTGAACAACACATTAGAACAGATGGACCTAACAGACATCTACAGAACTCTACACCCAAAAGCAGCAGAATATACATTCTTCTCAAGTGCACATGGAACATTTTCAAGAACAGATCATATACTAGGCAAAAAAAAGAGCCCGGATAAATTCAAAAAGATTGAAACTGTACCAACCAGTTTCTCAGACCACAAAGGTATGAAACTAGAAATAAATTACATAAAGAAAATGAAAAATCCCACAAACACATGGAGGTTTCACAACATGCTCCTAAATAACCAATGGATCAATGACCAAATAAAAACAGAGATCAAGCAATATATGGAGACAAATGACAATAATTCAACACTGGAAAATCTGTGGTACGCAGCGAATGCTGTGCTAAGAGGAAAGTATATTGCAATACAGGCCTACCTCAGGAAAGAAGAACAATCCCTTATGAGCAGTCTAAACTCACAATTAATGGAACTAGGAAAAGAACAAATGAGCCCCAAGTCAGTAGAAGGAGGGACATAATAAAGACTACAGCAGAAATAAATAAAATCGAGAATAAAACAGTAGAAAGAATCAATGAAAGCAAGACATGGTTCTTCAAGAAAATAAACAAAATAGATAAACCCCTAGCCAGACTTATCAAGAAAAAAAGAGTCTACTCACATAAACAGAATCAGAAATGAGAAACGAAAAATCACTACAGATACCACAGAAATACAAAGAATTATTAGAGAATACTATGAAAAATTACATGCTAACAAACTGGATAACCTAGACGAAATGGACAACTTTCTAGAAAAATAAAACCTCCCAAGGCTGACCCAGAAAGAAACATAAAATCTGAACAGACCAATTACCAGCAACAAAAATGAACTGGTAATCAAAAACCTACCTAAGAACAAAACGCCTGTACCAGATGGTTTCACCACTGAATTTTATCAAACATTTAGTGAAGACCTAGTTTTCCAAGGAGTAGAAGAAGAGGGAATACTTCCAAACTCATTCTATGAGGCCAGCATCACTCTAATACCAAAACCAGGCAAAGACACCACAAAAAAAGAAAATTACAGACCAATATACCTGATGAACATTGATGCAAAAATACTCAACAAAATATTAGCAAACCGAATTCAAAAATACATCAAAAGGATCATCCACCATGATCAAGTAGGATTTATTCCAGGGATGCGAGGATGGTACAACATTCGAAAATCTATCAACATCATTCACCACATCAACAAAAAGAAGGACAAAAACCACATGATCATCTCCATAGATGCTGAAAAAGCATTTGACAAAATTCAACATCCATTCATGACAAAAACTCTCAAAAAAATGGGTATAGAGGGCAAGTACCTCAACATCACAAAGGCCATATATGACAAACCCACAGCCAACATTATACTTAACAGCGAGAAGCTGAAAGCTTTTCCTTTAAGATTGGGAACAAGACAAGGATGTCCACTCTCCCCACTTCTATTCAACATAGTACTGGAGATCCTAGCCACGGCAATCAGACAACACAAAGAAATAAAAGGCATCCAGATTGGCAAGGAAGTAGTTAAACTGTCCCTGTTTACAGATGACATGATATTTTACATAAAATACCCTAAAGAATCCACTCCAAAACTACTAGATCTAATATCTGAATTCAGCAAAGTTGCAGGATACAAAATTAATACACAGAAATCTGTGGCATTCCTATACACTAACAATGAACTAGCAGAGAGAGAAATCAGGAAAACAATTCCATTCACAGTTGCATCAAAAAGAATAAAATACCTAGGAATAAACCTAACCAAGGAAGTGAAACACCTATACTCTGAAAACTACAAGACACTCATGAGAGAAATTAAAGAAGATACCAATAAATGAAAACACATCCTGTGCTCATGGATAGGAAGAATTAATATTGTCAAAATGGCCATACTGCCTAAAGCAACTTACAGTTTCAATTCAATTTCTATCAAAATACCAACAGCATTCTTCAACGAACTAGAGAAAATCGTTCGAAAATTCATATGGAAACACAAAAGACCCCAAATAGCCAAAGCAATCCTGAGAAGGAAGAATAAAGCTGGGGGGATTATGCTCCCCAACTTCAAGCTCTACTACAAAGCCACAGTAATCAAGACAATTTGGTATTGGCACAAGAACAGACCCATAGACCAATGGAACCGACTAGACAGCCCTGATATATAAACCCAACCATATATGGTCAATTAATATATGATAAAGGAACCATGGACATACATGGGGAAATGACAGTCTCTTCAACAGCTGGTGTTGGCAAAACTGGACAGCTACATGCAAGAGAGTGAAACTGGATTATTCTTTAACCCCATACATAAAAGTAAACTCGAAATGGATCAAGGACCTGAATGTAAGTCATGAAACCATAAAACTCTTAGGAGACAATATAGGCAAAAATCTCCTGAATATAAGCATGAGCAACTTCTTCCTGAATGCATCTCCTCAAGCAAGGGAAACAAAAACAAAAATGAACTCGTGGGACTACATCAAATTAAAAAGTTTCTGTAAGGACACCATCAACAGAACAAAAAGGCATCCTACAGTATGGGAGAATATATTTGTAAATGACATATCCGACAAGGGGTTAACATCCAAAATATATAAAGGACTCACACGCCTCAACACCCAAAAAGCAAATAACCTGATTAAAAAATGGACCAAGGATATGAAGGGACAGTTCTCCAAAGAAGAAATTCAAATGGCCAACAGACACATGAAAAGATGCTCCACATCACTAATCATCAGGGAAATGCACATTAAAACCACAATGAGATATCATATCACCTCACACCAGTAAGGATGGCCACCACCCAAAAGACAAAGAACAACACATGCTGGCGAGGATGTGGAGAAAGGGGAACCCTCCTACACTGCTGGGGGAATGTAGCTAGTTCAACCATTGTGGAAAACAATATGGAGGTTCCTCAAAAAACTAAAAATAGAAATACCATTTGACCCAGGAATCCCACTCCTTGGAATTAACCCAAAGAATACAACTTCTCAGACTCAAAAAGACATACATACCCCTATGTTTATTGCAGCACTTTTTACAGTAGCCAAGAAATGGAAGCAACCTAAGTGTCCATCAGTAGATGAATGGATATAGAAGATGTGGTACATATACACAATGGAATACCATTCAGCCATAAGAAAGAAACAAATTCTACCATTTGCAACAACATGGATGGAGCTGGAGGATATTATGCTCAGTGAAATAAGCCAGGTGGAGAAAGACAAGTGCCAAATGATTTCCCTCATTTGTGGAGTATAACAGTGCAGCAAAATTGAAGGAACAAAATAGCAGCAGACTCACAGACTCCAAGAAGAGACTAGTAGTTACCAAAAGGGAGGATGGGTGGGGAGGGAGGGAGAAGGGGATGGAGGGGTATTATGTTTAGTACACATGGTGTGGGGGATCATGGGGAAATCAGTGTAGCACAAAGAAGGCAAACAGTGAATCTGTGGCATCTTACTACACTGAAGGACAATGACTGCACTGGGGTATGGGTGGGGACTTGATAATGTGGCTAAAAGTAGTCACAACATAGTTTTTCATGTGAAACCTTCATAAGAGTTTATATCAATAACACCTTAATAAAAAAATTAAACTTTCCCCCAATCTCCCATCATGGGTAAAAGGTAATTCCTGCACTGAAGGTCAAGTGTGAAATGCTTTGTAAGATTACACAGGAAACTCCCTTCATGAGCTTGGGATAGAGAAAGATTTCTCAAATCATATATGAAAGATAAAATCTATGAAGGAAAAGATTGATAAATTTGACTACATTAAAACTTTCTAAATCCATTAGAGTGGAAAAAGATTTTCATGTAAAATTGACAAGGCTTAACTATGAATCAAGAAGAAAAAACCAACCCAATAAGAAGAGAAAACAAAAACAGCAAAGATGGAATTGGCCAACAAAGATGAGAATCCCAGAGACAGGATGAATCCACATGCTGGAGTGTTCCACTGCCCCCAGACCTGCTACAGACACACCAGAACTTTCACCCCGGCTGGTGGGGTACGAATTGGTCAAACACACCTTGGAGATAGTGTGTTCTATTTAGCAGGCCCAGCCACCTAAATTCCCCACTGAAAAATGGAAATGCAGGGCCCCTTACTGAGACAATATGAAGAATCCCCAGAGACAAGCACAGAGCCCTGGCTGAGCTTGGGCCTTTTAAGGGCAGGGCCCAGCCTGACTGCTCAGCTTGCCCCACAGGAAGCCAAGCTCTGCCGTTAAGTGTCATTGAAGAAGTGAGGTCTGACAACCCAGCAAGTCATTTCAGGGCACACTCAAAAGAGAGACAGTGTCTGCACACCTGGGTCTGCTCAGCAGTGGGAGCAGAGTCCCTAATGCAGACTGTGGCCCCCATCAGCAAAGCCTGGGGTTCTCTGTCTCAGGCTGTCCCCTCCATGACTGGCAGAACATGGTAGACATGGACCATGGGACCACCTGGTAGGCCCACAAATCTGGCAGTACCCTTGCTGGGAGGGTCCTTCCTGCCCCCAGATGCCACACTGTGAGGTCACAGACAATCTTGCACCCAGACAATGAGCTTGGGAGGTAGGAAGAGCTGCCTGGCCTGGACTGGGCTCTCCACCCCAGGCCCACAGAGAAGGTTCCCTGTGGCCAGCAGTTCTTTAAGGAGGAAGGAGGGAAGTCACTGGAAGCGCAGTTGAGGAAGGGGTTCCAGGGGGCTGATGCCAGGTTTAGTCGTGCAGATATAACAACCCATACAGACCAAGACCTCACCAGACAACTGGGAACTTCACCTCCTGTGACGCAAGTACTCCTACTCCTGCAAGTTAATAACTTTTTTTAAATGTCAATCATATAAAAATCAAACAACTGTATGTTCTTCACTCTTGAACCTTTCGCCGTTTCTCTGATCTACCTGTGTTCATGCATCAATACTGTGCAGTCTTTGTTACTGTAGATCTAAAAGGCTTTTGATTTCCAGTAACTTTTTGCAATTTATCTGGAGAGTTTTACTCATTGCTTACTTGTGGATTAATTCATCTAGAATCCTACTGCTATTTTTATTGGATTACAGTAAATTTATAGACAAACTTCAGGAGGTCAGATGGCTTTCTGATGTTGAGCCTTCCTTGCCAGGAACATGGGAGTACCTTTCTACAGGGTCAAATTTGACATTTTCTTACCCCCTTCACCCATTTCTCCCTACCCCCTGCTCCACCTCTGGCAGCCTCTGCTCTGTCCTGTGGGTCTATGAGTTTGGTTTGTTGCTGTACATTCCACATACAAGTGGGTCATATGATGCTGGTCTTTTTCTGCCTGGCTTAGCTCTCTTGGCATGATGCCCTCAGGGGCAGAATTTCCTTCTTTTCTACAGCTGAGTGATATTCCACTGTGCATGTGTACCACATCTTCCCTATCAATCTATCAACCAATAAATTGCTTAGATTGATTCCATGTCTTGGCATCATAAAACTGCAGTGAACTCAGGGGTGCAGACAGTGTATCTCGTTAGTGATTTTGTTTTCTTTAGGTAAATTCCCAGAAGTAGAATTACTGGGTTGAATGGTATTTCTGTTTTTAGTTTTTTGAGGAACCTCTGTACTGCTTTCCACAGTGGCTGCACCAGTTAACATTCCTACCAACAGTGGGAGTTTATTCCTACCAACAGTAGGAGGGTCCATTTATCCCACAAATAAGCCAACAGGTGTTATTTCTTATCTTGCTGATCAAGCCATTCTGACAGGTGAGGTGACATCTCACCTGTCAGATTTGTGTGCTCTGGGGAAACACAAATCATCTGGTGATTTGTGTTTCCCCAGAGCCCACACCCGGGTTACTGCACCTCCTCTATCCGTTGCCCAGACCCTCTGCATGCACTGTGGATGGCCTGATACTGAATTCCACTTGGCTGCCCCAAGCTCCTCTAGGACCTTCAGGGACCCTGACCCCATCTGCCAGAGCCCAGCAAGGTCCTGTAGGGAATCACTCAGCACCCTCCTCCAGCACTAGTTCTCCTCCACCCCACAGTCCCACGTGCCCCAGATCACACCCCATACAACACAATATGCACTGGGCCGTGCACTACTTCAAGGGCCCAGGTCCTTCCTGGATTTGACTTTCATGCAGTCCTAAGCTTTTGTGAGTGAAGACGTGGACACGTCTTGTGCATCTCCTAGGCTGCCCAGACACGTGCTGAGCTCAAGGTGACCACGGAGGAAAGGGTTGAGATCCTCGCTCTGCCACTTGCTAACTCTGTCCTTTGGAAGAGGCACTGACTCCCTAAGTTTGTTCACACATCTGTGCAGTGAGGGCGATGACACGGCAACTGATGCCTGTCTCCTGGACCCAGGGTTAGGCTTAAGTCTGCACCCCAGCACCTAGTGTGCAGGCTGTGAGCGTCCACATGTGGACATGCCTGCTGAGCAGGGCGAGGCGTGTCGTTTAGCCATTCACAGGGTGTCTTAATACAGAACGGCACAAAGCACCAACAGCCTCAGGCGCTGCAGGCACATCCTCATTCTGCCACTTACTGGCCACGTGATTCTGGCTAAAGCAGTTAACCTCTCTCTGGGTCTCCATTTCCTCATCTTTAAAATGGGGTCAATAGAAGGGTCCCCCGAAATGCATTATAAATTGTAATGAGCTACACAAATACCAGCTAGCAGCAGGTGTTACAGTAAATCAAATTTATTTTCATATTACCCTGCTGACACCCAGAAAGCATGAGGCAAATTAGAGAGAGAGATGTGTTTCAGGAAAGCAGCGTACACAGTGATTCACAGTCATGGTGCGTCCTTGGCCATTCCAGCCATGCGTCGTCCTCCACAAGGAGTGGTGACACTGAACCTGCCCTCGGGGTCTGCAAGGTCTCACTGGGGCCATGTGTTCTTAGGACACGTGAATACATTTAAGACATCATTGCATTTTATACCGTGGCAAATATCAGCCTTATTTTATGAATCATCTAGGGCATAAGGGAGCCCTATTTGTATTTGCAAAAGCCCAAAGACCATTGGAGAAACCAATAAGAAAACAGCAAAGCCAGTCACACTGGGGAGAAAGCTTTCCCAGGCAGATTACAGAGAAACGCAGCACAGAGTAGGCATCTGGCTGTGAAGTTCAGTGGGAGGTGTGTCTGAGACACAGCCCTGGCTCACATTTTCTCAGTATCTCACGTGTAGGGAGGAGTCTGTCTGCGCACAGGGTGCTGCACGGAAAAGCAGGGTGGACATCATCAGCACGCTTCCCCTCAATCTCGTGGCTCTCTCCAAGTGAGAGGCTGTGAGTGGCTCTGTAATTAACACACTTAAAATCAGGAGAACCATATTTCTGGGAGGCTGGTGCCGCATAACCAGGCTGGGGGGCTGTGGCCAACACTCTGAGGTGATTCGGTGGAGCCTCACTCCAGGAGAGAGGCCACTTTCTTTAAAGATGTTTTTCCCTGGACCTTAGGGATCTCTCAAAGACCTTCCTGTCTGTAAAGGTGATTTAAAAAAAAGGGAGAAAACCCCTGAGGTGTCTGTGGAGATGACCCCCAGCCTCGCCACCTGGGCTTCCCAAGGCTGGCCCACGCCTGGTTTCTAGGCAGAGCTCGGGCACTGCTCCCATGTGACTGCGGCTTCCTCGGGCACAGCCTCAGGCCTGGGGACATGTGTCAACCCACGGCTAGAAAAGGGGTCCCAGGGGCCAGGCAGCCCCCGCGGAGCTGTGAATGGGGGTGCTTCTCACCCGCTGGCCCCTCGCACTCAGATGTACACAAGTCTGTACTAAGACAATCTGTGGCACTTTCCTGACAAGTCGATTTCTGAGATCACAGTGGAGTCTGTGAGCAAGTTGTGAACTGAAAGCCCATGTGGACCAGCCAGCCAGACTTTTCTCACATCACATCCTCTGTTGGTCAGGAGGGTACAGGCGAGAACAGATCCACTCAGATCTGCACAGCTATTAGCACACACATACACAAGGACACCTGTCCCCCCAGGAGCTCAGCTGTCATGTCCAGTGTCTCCCAAAGCCACTCCCAACCCCTTTCTGACAGCAGCCAGATTTCCCCGGGGGCCACTTTCCTGGTCATTGACTGACATGGCAGGACCATTCTCATTAGAGCCCAGACGTCTGGATGACCCGACCTCCATAAATCCCAGAAGGGAGGCAGCACGTGAATTAACCCGGACCTACCCACATGGCTCCTGGACTCTGGAGCGCCCCCACCACACTGCTGCTCAGCAATGCCAGGCACAGCTCGTAGTCTCCGACAGCCAGGCTGCACCATCCGAGGCCACACGCCCTGGTGAGGGCTCGGCGGCAGCTGTGGAAGGAGGGCAATCCACCGGAAGCTCACATTACCAGGCAAGTCACTTGCAGGTTCAAGGACCCATCTTCGCTAACCCATTAGGGCCTCCGCACGGGTAGCTGGTGGCAGGCACTCGTAAGCACAGCTGCACTGAAGCCTTTTTATGAAATTGGAGCCAGTGCGTTCATGGAACGACAGTGGAAATACAGGCACAGGTGGCAGGGAGTGCTTGGCTTTCAAGGTGGCAGGAGAGCAACCATCGGGTTTACGGGCTGTTTCCCTTTGGAAAAACCAGAAGAAGATCACCCTGGAACAAAACGTCGCCAAAACACAAAGTACATGGCAAGGCTGCCCGCAGGGGACACCCCGGCTCCCTCACCCACACATCCTTTCTATTGGTAGTTTGAAAATTGTCAGAAAAACTGAAAATCATCAGCTACACACACACACCAACCAAGCTGTCCTAAAAGGTGGAGTGTCAGCAGCAAGGTCCCCACCCCACACTCTCGGATGCCAGGTTCCCTCAGCAGACATGAGAAAGTGTGATGGGGCCTTAGCGTGTGTCCCGCCTGCCAGGTGACTGAATGGCCACACAGACACGCCGCCAGCCACCCCTCCAAGCAGGTATCCCTGCCCCAAACTCCCCAACTCCAGCCTTTCCTCGCTGGCAATTCCCCGCAGTGACACACTGCCATGCCACACCGGGCTCTTGGTTGAGTCCAAGCATCTCTGAAATGTGTGCGTCGGAGGAAGACACTTGGGTTTCCCAACTTAAGAATCGCAAATGATCACGGTGCTACCAACGCCAAGGAGACTGTTCAAATCTTCACCATTTTCTCTGCCACCAACATGAAGAATGCTCTCTGAATTTTCTGTTCTACCTCAAAGCCAATGAATGCTTTTTCTTATTTCCCTTTCTTTTGTAACAAGTCAACCACCCAACTTACAATTGTCTCCTCTGCACACCTCCAACAGCATGCTGGCCGACATCCAGAACTTAGAGAACATCAGACTCTCCAACTTGACACATGGTCCAAGGCAGGCAGGCCTTGTGCTCACCAGCCATCTAATCAATGGGGCTCTTCCGATGCAAGCAGGCTGAAGGACAGGGTCCTGTGGAAGGTGACCATGGACGCCAACTGGCCAGCCACAGGACCTCTGTGCCACATGCCGGACAGGGCTTCCCCTTGCAGACACTGAAGTGGGGGTGATGTCACTTCCAGGGCCATCTCTGCTTGCCTTCTCCCAGAAGCAGAACCTGGTCTGGGAGAAAACGGCCAGGTTCTGGAGGAACAGGAAAAGCCAGAATGGGTGGGATTTCAGGGGGAAGCCACAGGCACCCTCGTGACCAGAACAGCATGTGCCAGGTGCCAGCCATTGGGACACCAGCGTCGGTGGAGCCAGTCTTTGGAAACTGCCCCGACCTGGGACATAGCCCCCAGTCTGCATGCGTCAGAGTCTCAAGGCTGCACATGGAGGGTCCATGGCTTCACCAGACCTCTGACAAGAGCGCTACTGGCCAGCCCCACCCTCCAGACCCCCAGAGGTTGGATGAGCATCCCCCATTTGCACATGGGCAGACAGAGCTAAGCGCCAGCAGGACGAGGGGCGAGAAGCACAGTCAGAACTGGGTGCTCCCCTCCCAGCAGGTCCTTGGAACCATGACCCATGCCCCAGGCCTGTGAGCATGATGCCGCGTCCACATGCCTGTTGGGGTGACCAGGCCTGCAGGAGGCATGGCCCCCGCGCCGCAGGAGGGCTCTGCTGCCCAGGGAAGCAGGCAGGCAGCACCCCATCCAGAAATTTGGCCTCTCCGGGAGTTACCATGGGAGAACTTGGCACCTACTGTGTAACCAGGAAGGTTGTGTTAATAAGCCCTGGGCACGCAGGTCCAACCTCCCCCAAGATGCAAATGTGTGTTTGGATCCCAAACAAAAGCAGTTTGGGACAAGTATTTGCCAATATGGAGAACGGAGTTTCCCCAAGTTTAGGTTGGTTAAGAGATTGAACTGACTTTTTATAAAACCATTTTACTTCTGAACATCATCAATGTGGAATTTCTCAATCCACATATCACTGTTTTGATGGCTCATGATTGAAATCTTTACTCTCATGATTGGTCACAGAGACTCCAAGACATCCTTCTTGGAGCAGCACCGACTTGGAGCCCACATGAGTCTGACATGCAGATCTGAGAGGCCTGTGCCGAGCAAGGCGCTGCCCTCATGCAGATGGGGCAACCACCAGCAGCCCCCACACACGGGAGCCTACCTAAAATGCGGAGACGGAACCATCACATCTTTACCCCAAACAGCTGCTTTCAACTTCTTTCCAAACTGCTTCCTTGCACTTCTGTTCTCATAATCCTGGCACCATCACTGAAGCCTCCGCTCCACCCCAAGTGTAAGGCTCCCTCCCCACTGAGCCCCATTCCCTGCTGGCTTCAGGAGCATCCAGTCCAGGCCCCGTCACGGGACGTCTCCGCGTCCCCATCATCAACAAGCCGGTCCCTCCCCAGAAATGACATAGCCCCTCATGGAAGCCCAGGGACTCCCTTCTTGTGTTCTCCCAATCCTGCCCCAAATTCCAGTCACCTTTGTGCCCACCATTACATTACATTACCTGCACAAGAACTCAGCTAAAGAAACCCTGTACCTACTAACTGCCAGACACACAGCGACCTCCAGAAAGCGACCATGATGACTGGACCCAGATGCCCCAGGGGCCAAACGAACACCCTGCCCTCCTCTCCTGCCTCCTGGTTTCTCGCTCTGCCCCTCAGCCCAGTCTGCCTACCCTGTCAGACTCAGACTCCTCTCTTCTCCCTGGCTCTACAGCTCTCTCTTGGTCTGTCTGTCTCTCTGCGTGTCTCTGTCTGTGCCTGTCTGTCTCTATCTCCATCTCTGCATGTCTCTGTGTCCGTCTCTGAATATTTGTCTGTCTCTGTCTCTGTCTGACTGTGTATGTGTGTGTCTCTCCCTATGTCTGTCTCCCCCCATCTCTCTCCAATTCTCTCTGTCCACCTCCTCCGTCTCCCCATCTCTAACACACACCCACTTTCTTCGCACGTACTCTCGGGTCCTCAAATGTCACCTCAACCCACTGCTCTGTCTCCCCGGATGGCCCAGAGCACAACACTGCCCTTTACCACTGCCCTTGGGGCTCACCTGTGCTCCTGTCATCAAAAACATGACAAGAGGGGAAAAGGCCAGAGCAGGGCATTGTCCTCCATCTCTGCTGGGCCAGCACGGGCCATGTGCTCACAGGTGGCAGAAGGGAGTTCTCCCAAAGGCGTCATGTGGGCAGCCAAGCACCACACACAGAAGTCAGCTAGGGACACACGCATGGTCACCTTCTCACGACCTGGCTTGGAACAGTCATCCATTACATATCATCACACCATAAAAATGTCACGTTGACTGAGAAAACTACCAGATACGGAAGCAAAGCCACCTTTCAGGGATCAGAAAGGAAACCAGCCTGTTCTGACATGTCCACTCTGAGCATCTAAACAGTATGTGTGAAGGCTAACAAACGGGGCCTGGCTAGCATGGGGACCTCCTGCAAATCAGCCATCAAATGTCAAGGCACCCGTCACAGCGTTAGGGCTGACGGCTTTTTCAGCGCAGACACCACCCCTGTCCCGACCAAAAGGGAGTCCCCTCATGGCCCCCACGGGACATGAATCTCACACCACACAGGCCCTCTCCTAGGCCTGCACACACAGCCATGAGGAACCGCATGCCTGCCCCTCACCAGCTCAGACATGAGATGCAAGCACTCGGCAGCCAGACAATGAAAGACAAGTGGTCCAGTGACAGGGACACCAGTGAGGTCACGGGCAGGCAAAGGAGCTCACTGGAGCTGGGAGACAAGGCAATGAGAGAAGGTCCTCATGTAGCCACGAAGCCACATACATGGTGTTTCAAGGACTCAGACACATTTGGTTTATTTGTAGTGTTTTGAACTACCAGTGACGAAGAAGCTGTCTCTTTCCTTACCAGCACACAGCTTGTCTGGGACCCAAAAGTCACCCTGAGAACTTGACAAAATGCCTCAGCAAGAACTAAGAAATGATGAAACCAAATAATCAACTCAGTTGTCCTCCACAAATTACTGAATATCACAGCAAATGTCTGACATGCTATGATGGGGCCACCACCATCAACAACATGCTGGGCACCTCCTGCAATTCCGTGCATTCCACTAATTGGTAAGGCATCTCCTAGAAACTGCAGGTCCTCCACTTAAGACTAGTATTTTTAGATGAGTTCTTTATTAACACTTGAACTATATTCCTGTGAAAACTGGCATTTCAGTGAAGAGAGAAGTCAAATAATATTGTTATAAGCAAAAGTTTTTCAACTTTCGGAGAGCTATACTATCTCCCCATTTCTACTGCGAATTTCTTTAAAGACCAAACTTCATGACGCTGGTGATCATAAAAAAATGGACAGGAAATCCAAAAATGTCCTTTTACAGACATGGAAACTGAGACCCAGAGGATGGCTTGCTCCTGTAAACAACTTTTGTCTGATTTGGAGAAAAGGGAGATCACATAGCCTACTGGACAGGTTTTCAGAGAACAGATGAAGACTGCAGCATGTGAAGCCAGATGCTCATCACGAAGCCTGGCAGGTGTTCACATGCCTTAAACATGGAAGAGCTCAGAAGGTCCTGACATTTCACTCCTTATTTAAGGAGTAATCTAAAATTTACACCAGCTGATACAGGTGGAGCAGTGCCCCCAGAACATCCCACCTCACTCCCCAGATGCTTCGGACGCATTGCCCAGCCCACCCACAGCGCACACCAGGGAACATGCCTCCACCACTGGCCAGGTCGGTGGTTCCCAAATGGCAAGTTGTAGGAGACAGTCCTCCCCTCTCTTCTCCTTCCACCAGGGACTACCAGGGCCACTCAGTCCAAGAGGCCAGCTTCCCAGCTGGCAGCAGGGGGCACTGATCCAAGATTAAAGTTGGACCACCACCAGCTGGAAACACTGAAGGCTGCCACAGTAACTGCACGCTGCACCCCACCTCCCTCACCAAGACCTTTGTACCTGCCCCTTGTGGCTGGACAAGACAGTGCCAGCTTCTGAGGCTAGAAGGACCATGGCTCAGATCCTTAAAACCTGAAACACAGTGTTGCTGTTCCCATATATTGAGAATTGCTTTACAAGATTTAGAGAAATTCACTGAGGTAAACAGCCCCAGACACAGTAACCAGAACATGCTAGTGGGTTCAACTGCCCGTTGGGGTGATGCAAGGGTGTGAGCAGTGGGCCTCCAGGAGGTGAGGGGAGCAGAGGCGTGGGGTGGCGTGAGGCCAGACCCAGGAGGTTCGTCAAGTCCCACTTTCCTGTCCTTCATCACCTGCTCCCCAGGGAGTGTTGAGGGCACCACACACTAGGTCCCACACGAAGGCTGCTGACAGACTGATGTCTACATGAGGGTAAAATATACAAGTAATTATGGTAAAATGTTACCATAATAATGATATATATTATATATTAGATCCAGGTATTAGAGGGAAATATGAAGAACTTTATGTTAACAAATTTGACAACTCAGATGGAGTGCATGTTCTTGAGAAAAAAACGACCAAAGCTTACTCAAGTAGAAACTGATAACCCAAATAACCATGTATCTATAAATACATGTAATTTATAGCTTAAAGCCCTCCCACAAAGAATACCCAGGCCCACGACTTTACTAGTGACTTCTACCAAACATTTGAGAAACAAAAGCAACTCCATACAAACTCTTCCAGAAAATGGAAAAAGGTTTCCAAACTCATTCTAAGGCCTGATACTAAAACCAGACAGTACAGGAAAACTACATATCAGGATCTCTCATAGACATCAAAATTAAAAAAAAAAACAGCGAATCACATCCAGCAATATAAATAGTACATTATGACAGAATGATTAGTTTATAAGTCTAATAAGCATACATCATCACATTAACAAACTATTAAAAATTATGCAATTATCTTTAAATTAAACATTTTAAAAAGCACTTGAAGAAAATCATAGATGCATTCCTGGTGCACACTCTTGGGCAATCAGTGAACAGAAGTGCATCTTCTCAACTGAAAAGACAGTGTCTGTGAACACCCAGCCGGCATGTAACAGCAGGTGAAAGGCTGCAAACTTTCTCCATTCCATCCAGGACATTACTAGGGGCTCACTGCCATTCAGTCAACACCGCACAAGGTGTGGGCCAGCACAATAAGAAGACAAATGGCAAGGACACAACCACTTTACAGACAATCTGACACAATCCTTTTAAAAAGCAATGAGAACAGGTGGATTTGGAAAACCTTCAGAATGCAAGATAAATATACAAATTCCTTCAGTTTTTATTCATCTGAGAAGCCTTTCACCTTCACATCTGGACAATTTCCAAGACTAAAATTCAAGACTGATGGTCTTTAAGACTAACTATTCCACTCCACTCCCCTTGCTTGCTTGGTTTCTGAAAGTCTGATTAATTCCTAGCATTGTTCCTCTGTGGGGAAGGCATACCTTCCCTGACTTTCTTCAGCATTTTCTCTGTATTCAATGACCTGCCGTTTTGAATATGATGCCCCAGTTGTAATTTTCTGGCATTTATCCACTTGGTATTCCTTGAGCATCTTCGAATTATGATTTGGTTCATTTTATTCATTTTGGAAAATGCTGAACTATTACTATTCCAAGTCTCTCTTCTGCTCCTTTCTCTCTTCTCCTGGTGTTGCCATGTGTGTTACACCTTTTTGTAATTAATTGTTCCACACTTGGAGAGTCTGTTCTTTTTTCTTTGCATTTCAGTTTGGGAAGGTTCTATTGACTTACCTTGAAGCAGTTGTGAGGGATTTGATCCCTGGCTGTGAACAGTCTACTCAAAGGCATTTTTCACTTGTTACAGTGTTTTTGTTTCGGTGTTTGATTCTCTCTGACAGTTCCCATCCTCTGCCCCCATTGCCCATCTGGGCTTGCATGTTGTGCATGTGAAAATTACAACATCTCTGCAATAGCTCAGTCTGCTGTTTTTTAGGTGTCCTGTCGATGTGATGGTCAGGTGGGGGGACAGAAAGTGGTCTCTAGTCCTAGAAGTAGGTCTCAGTCACCAGCTAGCCTGTGACCCTGGGTTGTGACCTTCATGGTGCTTCCCAGTTGTTTCCTGTCCCTTGTGTGGGGAGAAGAAAGCTGTGAGACTCCCCCTTCCCCAAGGCAGACATGGCTCTGGTGAGGAACGGTGCATGGTGGAGATAGCTCCAGGCCATCTTCTCCTCCTTGACTTCCTCTGATCAGGATAGAACTTCGTGGTACTCCTTGAAGCAAAGCCCATGGGGCGGGGTGGTCCCTTGGCCAGGAAGCCAGGGGTTTTTGACTCAAGCTGGACCACACTCAGCCTCCAGCAACTCACCATGCTGTCATTGATGCACTGACCAGCTCATGCTCCAGCAGCATCGAATGCCCCAGGGCTGCAGTTTTCTGCACTCAACCATCTGTCTCCCCAGTTTCAGGGACAGCAGTTTGCCCTGTGACCTCAATGCTCTCGTGGAACTAATCCGTTGATTTTGGTCTGTTCACCTTTTTCCTCATGTGAAAGGCAACAATTCCATATGCAAAAGCAGAAACCAGTAGTCTCCAGCACAACCACCTTGAAAAACTGCAGGGCCATTTCTTAAAAAGTTGAAAATATCCCAACCATATGGTCCAGCCACTCCACTCCTAGGTATTTATCCAAGAGAATGAAAGTGTGTGTGAATACCAAAACTAATACCCAGGCATTCACACCAGCTTTGTGAAAACCAAAACTAGAAAAAATCTAAATCTCCATCAACAGGCCAACGGATAAACAGATATGACACATCCATACAATGAAACTAGCTCGGCAGTAGGGAGGCAGGAGGTTTTGACGAATATGATCACATAATCTCAAAACTTTTCAGAGTGAAAGCAGGCAAAACTAAGCATATACTGTACAACAGCACTCATTAAAATTCTAGAAAATGCAACTTAATCTTCAGTGACAGAAAGAGTGCTGGTAACAGGACAGGGGGTTGGAGGGGCAGTAGGGAAGGCGTGCAAAGGCAGGAGTAAACTATTGTTTAATATATAATTTATTTTGGTATCATTAATCTACAATTACATGTGCAATATTATGGTTATTAAACTACCCCTTCATCAGGTCCCCCCCACCACCCCATTACAGTCACTGTCCCATCAGCGTAGTGAGATGCTATAGAATCACTACCTGTCTTCTCTGAGTTGTACAGCCCTCCCCGTGCCCCCCCAACGTTACATCTGCTAATCGTAATGCCCCTTTTTCCCTCTTATCCCTCCCTTCCCACCCATCTTCCCCAGCCCCTTTCCGTTTGGTAACTATTAGTCTGTTCTTGGGTTCTGTGAGTCGGCTGCTGTTTTGTTGTTCAGTTTTTTCTCTTTGTTCTTATACTCCACATATGAGTGAAATCATTTGATAATTGTCTTTTTCAGCTTGGCTTATTTCACTGAACATAATACCCTCTAGCTCCATCCATGTTGTTGCAAATGGTAGGATTTGTTTTCTTCTTATGGCTGAATAATATTCCATTGTGTATATGTACACATCTTCTTTATCCATTCATCTACTGATGGACACTTAGGTTGCTTCCATTTCTTGGCTATTGTAAATAGTGCTGCGATACACATAGGGGTGCATCTGTCCTTTTCAAATTGGGCTGCTGCATTCTTAGGGTAAATTCCTAGGAGTGGGATTTCTGGTTCAAATGGTATTTCTATTTTGAGTTTTTTGAGGAACCTCCATACTGCTTTCCACAATGGTTGAACTAATTTGCATTCCCACCAGCAGTGTAGGAGGATTCCCTTTTCTCCACATCCTCAACAACATTTGTTGTTGTTTGTGTTTTGGATGTTGGCCATTCTCACTGGTGTGAGGTGGTATCTCATTGTGATTTTAATCTGCATTTCTCTGATGATTAGCGATGTGGAGCATCTTTTCATGTGCCTGTTGGCCATCTGAATTTCTTCTTCAGAGAAGTATCTATTCATGTCCTCTGCCCATTTCTTAATTGGATTATTTGCTTTCTGTTTGTTAAGGTGCATGAGTTCTTTATATATTTTGGATGTCAACCCTTTATCAGATATGTTTTTTATGAATATATTCTCCCATACTGCAGGATGTCTTTTTGTTCTACTGACGGTGTCCTTTGCTGTACAGAATATTTTCAGCTTGATATAGTCCCACTTGTTCATTTTTGCTTTTGTTTCCCTAGCCCGGGGAGATATGTTCATGAAGAAGTTGCTCATGTTTATGTCCAAGAGATTTTTGCCTATGTTTTTTTCTAAGACTTATGGTTTCATGACTTACATTCAGGTCTTTGATCCACCTTGAGTTTACCTTTGTGTATGGGGCTAGACAGTAGTCCAGTTTCATTCTCTTACATGTAGCTGTCCAGTTTTTCCAACACCAGCTGCTGAAGAGGCTGTCATCTCCCCATTGTATATGCAAGGCTCCTTTATCAAATATTAATTGACTGTATATGTTTGGGTTAATGTTTGTATTTTCTATTCTGTTCCACTGGTCTGTGGGTCTGTTTTTGTGATAATACCAAATTGTCTTGATTACTGTAGCTTTGTAGTAGAGCTTGAAGTCAGGGAGCGGAATTCCCGTTTTATTCCTCCTTCTCAGGATTGCTTTGGCTATTCGGGGTCTTTTGTGGTTCCATATGAGTTTTAGAATTATTTGTTCCAGTTCATTGAAGAAAGCTGTTGGTAGTTTGATAGGGATTGCATTGAATCTGTAGATTGCTTTAGGTAGTATAGCCATTTTGACAATATTTATTCTTCCTAGCCAAGAGCATGGGATGCATTTCCATTTGTTACTGTCCTCTTTAATTTCTCTTAGGAGTGCCTTGTAATTTTCAGAGTACAAGTCTTTCACTTCCTTCGTTAGGTTTATTCCTAGGTATTTTATTCTTTTTGATGCAGTTGTGAATGGAATTGTTTTTCTGATTTCTCTTTCTGTTAGTTCATCATTAGTGTATAGGAAAGCAACAGATTTCTGTGTGTTAATTTTGTATCCTACAACTTTGCTGAATTCAGATATTAGTTCTAGTAGTTTTGGAATGGAGTCTTTAGGGTTTTTTATGTACAATATCACGTCATCTGCAAATAGTGACAATTTGACTTCTTCTTTACCAATCTGGATGCCTTGTATGTCTGTTTTGTCTGATTGCTGTGGCTAGGACCTCCAGTACTATGTTGAATAACAGTGGAGAGAGTGGGCATCCCTGTCTTGTTCCCAATCTTAGATGAAAAGCTTTTAGCTTCTCGCTGTTAAGTATGATGTTAGCTGTGGGTTTGTCGTATATGGCCTTTATGATGTTGAGGTACTTGCCGTCTATACCCATTTTGTTAAGAGTTTTAATCATGAATGAATGCTGAATTTTGTCAAACGTTTTTTCAGCATCTATGGAGATGATCATGTGGTTTTTATTTTTCTTTTTGTTGATGTGATGGATGATGTTGATGGATTTTCGAATGTTGTACCATCCTTGCATCCCTGGGATGAATCCCACTTGATCATGGTGTATGATCCTCTTGATGTATTTTTGAATTCGGTTTGCTAATATTTTGTTGAGTACTTTTACATTTACGTTCATCAGGGATATTGGTCTGTAATTTTCTTTTTTGGTGAGGTCTTTGCCCCGTTTTGGTGTTAGAGTGATGCTGGCTTCATAGAATGAGTTTGGAAGTATTCCCTCCTCTTCTATTTTTTGGAGAACTTTAAGGAGAATTGGTGTTATTTCTTCTCTATATGTCTGGTAGAATTCAGAGGTGAATCCATCAGGCCCGGGGGTTTTGTTCTTGGGTAGTTTTTTGATTACCGATTCAATTTCGTCGCTGGTGATTGGTCTGCTTAGTTTTTCTGTGTCTTGCTTGGTCAGTCTTGGGAGGTTGTATTTTTCTAAGAAGTTGTCCATTTCTTCTATGTTTTCCAGCTTGTTTGCATATAGATTCTAGTAATATTCTCTTATGAGTCTTTGTATTTCTGTGGGGTCCGTCGTGATTTTTCCTTTCTCATTTCTGATTCTGTTCATCTGTGTAGATTCTCTTTTTCTCTTAATGAGTCTGGCTAGGGGTTTATCTATTTTGTTTATTTTTTCAAAGAACCAGCTCTTGGTTTTATTGATTTTTCTATTGTTTTATTCTTCTCAATTTTATTTATTTCTTCTCTAATCTTTATTATGTCCCTCCTTCTGGTGACTTTGGGCCTCACTTGTTCTTCTTTTTCCAATTTCAGTAATTGTGTCTTTAGACTATTCATTTGGGAATGTTCTTCCTTCTTTAAATAGGCCTGGATTGCAATATACTTTCCTCTTAGAACTGCCTTTGCTGCGTCCCACAGAAGTTGTGGCTTTGTGTTGTGTTGTCATTAGTCTCCATATATTCTTTGATTTCTGTTTTGATTTGGTCGTTAACCCATTGATTAATTAGGAGAGTGTTGTTAAGTCTCCATGTATTTGTGAGCCTTTTTGATTTCTTTCTAAAATTTATTTCTAGTTTTATACCTTGGTGATCTGAGAAGTTGTTTGGTAGGATTTCAATATTTTTGAAATTACTGAGTTTCTTTTTGTGGCCTAGTATGTGGTCTATTCTGGAAAATGTTCCATGTGCACTTGAGAAGAATGTGTATCCTGTTGCTTTTGGGTGTAGAGTTCTGTAGATGTCTGTTAGGTCCATCTGTTCTAGTGTGTTGTTCAGTGCCTCTGTGTCTTTACTTATTTTCTGTCTGGTTGATCTGTCCTCTGGAGTGAGTGGTGTGTTGAAGTCTCCTAAAATGAATGCATTGCTGTCTATTTCCTCCTTTAATTCTGTTAGTATTTGTCTCACATATGCTGGCGCTCCTGTGTTGGGTGCATATATATTTATAATGGTTATATCTTCTTGTTGGACTGACCCCTTTATCATTATGTAATGTCCTTCTTTATCTCTTGCTACTTTCTTCGTTTTGAAGTCTATTTTGTCTGATACAAGTACTGCAACACCTGCTTTTTTCTCTTTGTTGTTTGCATGAAATATCTTTTTCCATCCCTTCACTTTTAGTCTGTGTATATCTTTCGGTTTGAGGTGAGTCTCTTGCAAGCAGCATATAGATGGGCCTTGCTTTTTCATCCATTCTGTTACTCTGTGTCCTTTGATTGGTGCATTCAGTCCATTTACATTTAGGGTGATTATTGATAGGTATGTACTTATTGCCATTGCTGGCTTTAGATTCGTGGTTACCAAAGGTTCAAGGGTTACTTCTTTACTATCTAACAATCTAACTTAACTTTCTTGTTAAGTAATTGTAAACACTGTCTGATGTTTCTTTATTTCTCTCCCTTCTTATTCCTCCTCCTCCATTCTTTCTATACTAGGTGTTTTATTATTTGCCTTTAGTTAGTATTTGGATGGTCTGCTTTCTTTGCTATGATTTTTTTTTCTCTGGTGACATCTTTTTAGCCTTAGGATTGCTTCCTAGATGGAAGAGCAGTCCATTTAAGATATCCTGTAGTGGTGGTTTATGAGAGGCAAACTCTGTCAAGTTTCGTTTGCCTGGAAATTGTTTAATCCCTCCATCATATTTAAATGATAATCGTGCTGGATACAATATTCTTGGTTCGAGGCCCTTCTGTTTCATAACGTTAAATATATCATGCCATTCTCTTCTGGCCTATAAGGTTTCTGTTGAGAAGTCTGATGATAGTCTGATGGGTTTTCCTTTGTACGTGATCTTTTTTCTCTCTCTAGCTGCCTTTAATACTCTGTCTTTATCTTTGATCTTTGCCATCTTAATTATTATGTGTCTTGGTGTTGTCTTCCTTGGGTCCCTTGTGTTGGGAGACCTGTGGGCTTCCGTAGACTGCCAAACTATTTCCTTCCCCAGCGAGGGAAAGTTTTCAGCAATTATTTCTTCAAAGACACTTTCTATCCCTTTTTCTCTTCTTCCTCTGGTACTCCTATAATGCGAATATTGTTCCGTTTGGATTGGTCTCACAGTTCTCTTAATATTCTTTCATTCCTAGAAATCCTTTTATCTCTCTCTGCCTCAGCTTCTCTGTATTCCTGTTCTCTGGTTTCTATTCCATTCACAGTCTCTTGCATCTCATCCAGTCTGCTGTTAAGCCCATCGATCGCTTGATTTCTGCAGTCTTTCCTCACTTCCCTCACTTCCTCCCTCAGCTCTTGCACATTTCTCTGTAGGTCCGTCAGCATGGTTATGACTTTTATTCTGAATTCTTTTTCAGGAAGACTGTGCATTTCCATCCCTTCAGGCTCCCTCTCTGGGGTTGTCTGGTTGATTTTGGTCTGAACCGTATTCTCTGTCTTTTCATGGCTATAGAAGTGATCGCTGGTAGTCACCACGTATGTCAGCTGAGCTCTTAATAAGAGAAAAAAAAAGAAAAAAACGAAAGAAAAAAGAGAAAAACAAAAAACAAAACCAAACAAAAAAACGCCCACGGGGAGTTGATTATGTGGGAATGCTGTAGGTGGCGCTGTTGCCCCACTATTCCGCAGCCATGGCCGCGCCACTCCGCAGAGCGCTTTATCACTCTGGCCGGGGTGGGAACGAATGGGGGAGGCTGTTGATCTCAGTGAGAAGTGTAAGTGTGGCCATGCTTCACCAGTCGCCAGCTAAGGCGTCGGAAACTCCCCAGGACTCCCAGCCTGCTGGGCTGAGTGTGCCGGGGTGATCCGGCTCCTCCGCTGGGCTCCTCTTTAAGACAGCTGAAGAAAGCACGCGCTTTTTTTTTTTCCTTCCCGGGAGCTGGCTGCAAGGACCCTGGCACATTCCCCGCTCAGATCCTACCCGTCTCTCCAATCTCCGCTGCACTGCGCGATGTGGGTCAGCGCTCCCCGCACAGATCACCGGGGCTAGCTACTTGACGGGGTGTACTTCCACTCCCTCCCGGCTCTAAATCCTCTCCTCCTGCCGGTGCGCTGGGGTGGGGGAGTGCTCAGGTCCCACCTGTTTGCGGCTCTGTATCTTACCCACCTCGCAGGGTGCCGAGTCCTCTCGGGTGTAACTGCATGCTGTGCGCTTTCCTGTGTATTCTGGTCTCTCTTTTAGGAATAGATGTATTTGCTGTATTTTCATAGATAAATATAGTGTTGGGAGGAGATATCTGCCGCCCTGCTCACGCCGCCATCTTCCCGGAAGTAGCTTCAGGAGTAAACTTTTTGCACCATCTGGATTGTAGTGATAACTTCATGGATGAATATGTCAAACTTACCAAATTTTACACTTTATATATATTCAGTGTATTTTGAACCAACTGTATCACAACAAAGCTGTTTTTAAGAAGATCAAATAAAATTAAATTATCTTCCTATATCACTAGAGAGGGACTGGTTATAGACTATATGCAATTAACTTAATCACTGAAAAAGAAAAAATAAAGTTTACCAGTAAGACATTTTTATTTATTGAGAATCAATTCAGAGCCAGACGTTGATAATACATATGCATTGATGCATTGTTGAAAATAATTTTATTTTTAGCAAATACACCAGAACTTATCCACATAGACAAATAAATGCTATCTTCTCCAAAGCACGGAGAGAATAAAAATTCTTGTTCTGATACGTGACCACAGCTCAACACAATTTTTGGACCATCTCCTGGATCTGAAATTATCTTCAGTCCCATTTCATGAGCAATGTAAGAAACTTCCTTTTACTGTTTCATGATCACACCTGGTGAATGAAATCCTTATTGTTTTTCCCACTTTAAAGCAAGGATCTCCAAAACATATTTGGAAACAACCCAATTTGACCCTGTAACACATTGCCTTTTTAGTTTCCTTAGTAGCTGTTTCTTTCAAGAATGTTATCTTGGAACAAAATTGGCTTTGCATTTCCTCCTATGGAATGTACCCACTAACTGAAAATCAGACGATTTAGAATAATAAAACTACACGTTAGTAGAAAAAATATCTAAAGTGAATAAAATATGGTCACGCACTAAGCTGGAAATGAATGCAGACAAAAATACTACTGCAAGTTTCCCCATTTTATCAGCATTCACTTTGCCCTTCTTTGGAATAGCATGCATTTTATATTTTAGAATTTTTTTCTATTACTTTTTAATTATATAATCTTAGATACACTAAAGGAATATCTACAAAGATATTTAAGTTGAGAAGTCAGCAAACATGGACTTACATTTCCACCAGCCAATCAGGAACTAAACACAGCCCATTTTGGGCTTACTGACCATATCCTCTGCCTCCCATCCCACCCTCCACTCCTGGGCCAGAGAGCACCCTGCTGAATTTTGGGTTTTCTTTCTCAAGTCCCAAAATACATGACCATAACTGTGTATGGTTGGGTTTTGTGTGCTTTACAGAAAAGTTTCAAACTGTGCATAATGTCCATTGCCTTATTTTTTCACTCAACACTGCATTCCTAAGACCAACAATCAATGAACTGTTCATTCATTTTTACTATTTTGTAATGTTTTGTTAGGTAGCCGTACCATGGTTTTACTTACCAGTCCCTACTGGTGTTTGGCTGGGTTGTTACCAGTTGGTGCTGCAACCCAGCACATGTCCCAGAGTCCACATGTTCAAAAGGTTCTTCAGGACAGCAGCTCTCAAACCAGACAGAAGAATCACATGGGGAAGCTTGTTTAAAATGCAGATTCTTGCATCTTATCCCAAGAGATTCTGAGTCAGTAGTTCTGGGGTTGAACCCAGGGATCATCACTTTAGCAGACACTCAAGGTCTCTAGACACCACTCTTGATAAAACCATGTTCTAAATATATGCCTAGTAGTTGCTGGGGCCGCAGGGCATACACCCATCCAGACAACAGACAGTATTTTCCAGTATAAATCCAAACCAACAGTATATATAAAAGTTCCAGAAGTCTACATGCTTGACAGAGTTTTTCCCAATCTAATGGCTGTCAAACAGTATTTCATTCTGGCCTTAACTTTCATTTTCTTGATTTCTACATTTATTTATTGGTTAGTTGAGGTTTTTCTTTTGTGACATCCTATTCACGTCTACTGACGAATTTCCAATCCTCCTACAGACACAGAATTTTTTGCTGTTTACTGCCTGGGAATCAATCCCCTACAGATCAGATGTGCTGCTAATCTGCAGCAACTTCACCCCTTTGAGATGCCCTATGATGCCCAGAGACCTTCTCATTTTAATAGTTAAATGTATGAATCTTCTCCAGTTACAGTTAATGCATTTTTAGATAGTTGTTTAATGAACCCAAAGTCATAAAAATAATATTTTTTAAAGATACTGTTTTTCACTTAACATATAATGCTTGGGTTTTCTTTTTTGGCGTGATATTTTCTCCATATGGATAACTAGCAGCACTAGAACTATTAATTAAATAGGCCACTTGAAATTATTTTCCAGAAACACAGCTGACCTGAGGCACTTAGAACCCTTCCTCCTCCAATTTACCATCCGAACCGTCCCAACCAGACCTCAGACCCTGGAGCCTCTTCACCCTGCTGACCCAGCACATGCCTGCAGCCACGCCTCCCCACCTGGGGGAGGCGGGGTGGCGCATGGCTGTGACTCTTCGGCCCGTCCCCACAGGGCAGGTAGCGCCAGTGGGGTTCACCTAGCCTGCCAAGGCTGCGGCAGAGCCTGAAGGACTCCCACCCCAGGCGCCTGCCCTCGCTCTGCGCACACTCCTCCCTGGCTCCTCCTGCCTGCACTCGCTGACAACTTGGACAACCTTCCAGCCTTATCTCTTCAGATGCCACTGGGCCATAAATGGGCACAAAATCTCTGTCAAGCACACAGCTTAGAGCCCCAAAGTCTGCTTCAATTTGCATTTTAACTAAAAGCTGCCTAAAGATGTTTTAATACATTAATTTAATAAATTAATTAATTTTAAATCACATCACCCTTATATCTAATTTCATTTTCAGCTTCTTCCCACCATAATATGGGCTATGTATATGTTGCATTAAGAATATTTCCAATTATTGGAATAATTTAACTTCTGATTTATTAAGGAAATCCAGAAAATCTACAGATAGTATGGGTGACGTCTTAGCGGCATTTTGATTAAATCATAGTACACGTCTTGCTTTGGTTCTTTATACTAATGTGAACTTTTAAATGTAATGGAAGATGCGGTGCTTAAATTTACATAATAATCACACATTTCTAAAGGGAAGAGGGTTGAGCAGTCGGGAGAATTTCTGTCCTTTGGGACTGAATGCATCTCCAGTGCTTATACAATGCAGGCAATGAGCCTCTCTGGTCTCAGGGCAGCCCCGGCAGGCAGGGAACCCGAGGTTCCTGCAGCCATTACAGGGCTTCCCTGAGCAGGCGCAGCCACACCAAGCATGCTTTCACCAAAACAAAACATTAAAAAGAAGAAAAATAATAAAAGAAACTTCTAGTAACATAAAGCTTTACAATAGTCATTACGGAACATGGATTTTTAATGAATTTCATATTGCAATGAAGACACTGAACACTTAAAAACAATTACATCAGTACAATAAAAACACGTGCTTCTACACAATACTTACAAAGGCATACTCCCCCCCAAATAAACTCGTTTTTCACAGATTTAAGCAACAAATGATTTACATAGGATTCTTCAGATTACAAAATATATACAGAATTGCTGACTCTACAGAAACCGATGTGCAGTGGTTGAGAAAAAGAGTGTTGCTTTATCCAACAGTATCTCTTATGAAATTCTCTACCAATACACATTTTTCAGTAACCACATATTTTCCTTCCATTATTAAATGAAATTCTGGACACTTCAACATATAGGACAAAACCTCTCCCATCTCCAAACACTATTTCAGATGAGGTTACATGTGGCTGATCACATGACTTAATTCCAGCCACAAAAGGCACGTTCACACACGCATGCACATGCACACGCCCACACTCACTATCCCCAATCTTCTTCATGACTCCTAAGACCACCACCAGGGCCCCAGCAGCACCAGACAGAATCCTGCCCAGGGATGGCGTGGTGATGCGCAGTGTGCCCTGCTCCTGAGAACTCAATCGAGCGCTGTGAGCTTTTCACCTGTGGAGATGCTGAGGAGGCTGGCCCTTCCAGTTAGATGTGAGCAGCTGTAGCCATGAAGGGCACAAATGTGCACAGAGCTAAATGGTCATCAGAAATGTATATATTTAAAAGTTTCAAATATTTTTAATCTGGCAGAGATCTGGTTCTTATGTTTGACTTAGCTATTTGTACACATTCTTCAATGTTGCAAACAATGACTCTAAGACACCCTGACATTAAAATTAAAACACAAATGGAACCCGGGAGCATGGTTGTACAGTGTAGCTTGTCACTCAAGAGCTACTCCTGTGCCTACCTGGAGTTGTGGAGCAGCAGAGGAGATACAGCAAGCTCACATCTCGCCATGAGACCACTACTGACGGCAAGGTCTGGAACCTGAATACCCAGCCCACCAGGGGTAAGCCTGACTTCATTCTCAGCATCAGGGGAAATGCCAGACTTTTAAAATACAACAAATCGTTGAGCTTTAAAAATAAAGCTGATTCTGAAGCATGTGTTGCTCATCCCTCAGTCAACAACCTCAACTACCTGTCACAACTGCTTTCTCTCGGTGCTTCGTTGAGGCCTCCCAGGCTGTGTGGACCCTTTCAGAACCATACCGCATAACCCAGGGCTGGCATTCTCAGGAGAGCTACCATGGGACCTGAGCAAAAGGAGCCTCCAGAGAGCCAAGCCCACTCCTGGCACACTCCAACGGAAGACAGCCTGCATGCTCTGCTTCCACTACTCACCACATAGCGCTCCACCAGCAGCCAGCTCCAGACCCCTTGTCCCCACAGAACAGGAAACACAGGGATGGTGGGAGGGGAGGGCATCACCCATGATCATTTTCAACATCACCCTCTTGTGACTCTCCAAGTGGACACATTCAAAGGGTTATAAACATGAGGGGCAACACACTGAGATGCTTCTTTATCAAAACTGTAACTCAACAAGAAACATAAACCCACAAACATCAGATAACAATAACTCCAAGAAGACAAGAGTGGCAGGCTCGCTTGGGCAGAGGGAGGGCTGGCAGGGAGGATTGTCCCAGCTGCCCAGACAAGTGCATCTTGTTACCTGCCGACTACCCTTCTGGCTGCCACCTCGCTGGCTAATGGATGAGCCCTTCATCTTCAGGATACATTTGCTATGATTGTCTTCCTTGCTTTCTGAGTTGAACTCAGTATTCCAGCTATTAGTCAAAAGTGCTTTAGCTAGGCAACAGTGAGACTCCCAAGTTTTCCAAACACATTTGTTTTTGAGGTAGTACTCATTTATTTGCATTGTTGGCTCTCAAATACCACCAAGGAAGTGAACCCATTTAGAAATATTCAAACTAAAGGTGTAGAAAATAAATAAGGTTTTGTTTTCAGGTAGCAGGGCCTTCTTAAAAAGGTCAACTCACATTCCATGGATAAGTCACTTGAAACTTCTAAACCTGTTTATAACCACAGCTATAAACTAAAGTGCTTTAAATTTTGCTTATTATGTGAAACCAGTGATTAGAATCATTACATTTTAGAATTTGCTAGTATGAGACCTTAGGAGATTGAAATATTTTCTACAAAAAGAGAAGAAACTTTTTCCTTTCAAAAAAAACTCTCTGAATGTTGCCAACTCAACATTCTAATGCTGTTTTTTTTAACTTCTAAGATCCAGGTTAAAGTCACAGAACTGTAACAGAACACAGAGCTGAAGCAGAATCATGGGACAGCACATGCCAACACTTCAGACAGAGCACACGTGACGTCTCAGGCTCATTCCTGCTGTTCATTAGCCAACGCAGATGCACTGTGCCCAGGACAAGGTCGAGATGTATAATTATTCCAGAAATGCAGCCGGCTGCCACACTCGCAGGGTCACATTCACCTCTTATGAACATAATGCCCTCCTATCATCTGTCAAACAAATGCCAGTACCCAACCAAACATGGCGTGTTCCAGGGAGGGGCTCTGTTTCTCCTGACCAGAGGATGCCAGCACACACACACACGACAAAAATATACGAGCACACACTTTTCTGTACATTTCATGCAAGCCAGGTACAATGTAGAAAGAAATACACAAACCACCCTTTTCTGGGTCTGACTCTCACAAAATCGGCGGATCAACATGAGAAAAGCCTGCACCTGTCACAGGTCCATGGCAAGCTACAAAACAAGGAGTGTCGGTGACTTTATTTGTCCTGTAACAACGCAGGGATGTTGATGTTCCAGCCAATGGCTTGCCTGTCAAACCCGCAGGTGAACAGATTGCACATGGGGTGGTCCTCACTCCACGCCGAGCAGCACACCATTCTTCTGTGGCCCTATTACCAATCACACAAACCAGAATTAGTGCATTATTCCTGAAGCATAAGAGCAGCAAAACCTCAGCCAATTTAACTACTATACCACTCAAAGGGACTGAATTGAAAGAAAAAAATTAACAGGCAGGATTAGTCAAAATGAGCCAAAAGTACAGCGTATGGCAAGGGCTTTGATGACTCGCTGATGCAACATTGCAATAAGATGAGCGGCCAGGACACATAATGAACTAAGTGAGACTCACATCAAAGGCACTTATGACTCTTCCTTTAATAAAGGGAGTGAGATGACAGTCACACAAAAAGAATAAATGACCAGTCTGAAACTTAATGAATAAATTGAGGCTAGATGGTATATGGGAATGAATTCCATGGAATTCACTCAAAGACCTCATATACCATTTTAACTGACTCAGGTAACAAAGGAACTAGAAAAATACATTTGGTGCCAAACAAAACAGGATAAAAGCCTTTCAAGTAGATTCCTGGCACTTTCAGGAATTCCAATTAAATATCAGAATGTTGGGAAAAACTATTGGAAAATATTTGAAAAGTTGACAGTGTGATATATCTCATGTACACACACACAGATACAAGCAATGCCTCAGGACATATTCATATGTTCTAAAGTAATGTGATAGCTCTAATATGTTGTTGTTACTATAATATACAGGTAAGTACAAGAAGTGGAATTAAGAAAAGCTAACAGAAATTTAATAAGTAAAAGAAATACTCAAAGGAATGCAAAGAAGTTCCCTTTACAAAACATTCACATGTGAAGCATGCTATCTATACATCTGCAGAGAACTCAGAAGGCCCAAATATCGTAGTATTACAAATGGAAGCTTATGTGACACAGGGTCACAAGCTACCTATGTCACTCCTACATTAAAAATCTAAGAAAAAAACCATGAACAACACATCCATTAATGGGCAGTATGATCAAGCCTCTGTATAAGATTTAGTTAAAGATGATAAACTCAAGGCAGTCACTGCAGAAACCCTGAAATCAGGGACGCGATAACTGAGTAAGAGGAAATACCACAGGGCGCCCACAGAAAGTGGGTCAGAATGAGCTGACTCATGACAGGGCTGGAGCCACCTCGAGTTCTGAGTCCACCTTTCACCTCGGTGAATACCAAGCACAATCACAGACACACGTCCTGGAACACCCACCAGAGGATGGCTCCGCGCGCAGACTCACAGGAAGCATTTCACGCTCCTGCGCTAAGAGCCTCTGTGCCGCCTGAAAACCCTCCCAAACACCCTGCCCACAGAACCTTTCTCTAATTCCTTTCATCATTTGACAGAGCTTGCCTTGTTTTAAAACACACTTTTAGGAAAAGTCACTTTTATGTTCCCCGAAGTAAAAAGATTCACATTATTAGTCCCTTTAATTCTAGCTACTGAGTTTAAATAAGTGATGTTTCTCTATTTAAAATGTGTCAGTTGAAAGAAGCTGGGACAATACAAACTAGGGATTTCAGGCATGGTTCTATGATACTGAAAACCATATTTATCTATCTGAAGAAGTGTTGTAAGTTCAGAATGAAGTGAAATGTTATTTATTAATCTTAAATAATCAATCTATTTCACATACCCCCTTAGAAGGGAATAAATCCAAACACAATAGAATTCTGCAATTCCAACAAGATTGTTGGAATTTTACAGATAATGAAAAATGAAACTGTCTCCATGGAAAATTAGTCCTACAATGAACTGCCCAGAACTCCCTATTTTCTTGAAGGAAAATATTCTCTCAAAGTAATGAAATCATACACTCTCATATATCTGTGTTTCAAAATGCAGGCTTTCCATTTTACACAGCAATTTTAGGTAACGCACATAAGACACGCTGAAATGAGAAAGCCCCAGCATGATAAGGATGCAGTACAGATGATGCATCAATGATACTCAGTTACCAAAACATGAAAAGATTCCCCAGGACAGGGGAGTTTATGGCTCTGTTAGGGTTGGTGAAAACTTTTGTAGCTACTCTAATTTCATGACTCTTTCTCCTTCAGTGTGCGCTGCAGAATACAAAGCCCAATAAAACTGGGAGCATGTGAGCCCTGACAAGGAAGAATGGCTGAATAGCCCTAAGGACACAGGGTTTTCAGCAAGCTACTGCCACCTGAAGAAAGGGGACAGCCGTGTTGGCAGCAGGTACCCACTTCACCACCTGACCTGTGCTCTCTGGAGCCACACCTCCCACAGAGCCAGCCTGCAGCTCACAAGCTGCCAGGAACAGGACGGGGCATCAACCTGAAGGCAAGAGTGGGGAGTGCAGCAGGCACACAGACACACTGGATGCAGGGCCGGGATGGACTCCCTTAGAAAGAGGCAAGGCACTGCTGTCCATCGCACAGCATCCCAGTAACAAGGCAAAAGGAAGCAAAGCAGAGGGAGCATGTGGTGGGCTCAATCGAACACCAAGCCTGCAGAGATGCTGTCTCAACAAGCAGGCTTATTCATTACATCTTTATCCATAGCCATACCCCTGAAGAAGGGGAAACATCACATACTCTGAGACTCTCTGAACCGTGATCACCCAGAGAATTAACTGAAATGTAGGTTTGCAGGCGCTCCCCAGAGATTCTGAACAAGCAGGACTGACTAGAGCCATGGAGCCCATTCCTGCCCTACTTTCAGGTAACTGACAGACAGTCTGACCACCATAATTGCAATGGCCAACTCCACTGCACTACATCCTCTGGGCTGAATGAGGGAGCCGTTTCAAATGGAGCTTTGTCCGGTGACTGGCCATGGGAAGGTGTTTTCTGGTTGTGGGTGGAGGTGAGGGGCCCTCCTTCAAGAGCTTCCACAACCCACGACCACCGCCCCCACCTGACTACATGAAGTACTTGTCCTTTAATGTATTTGCAGTTTGTATAAGTTAACTACAAATATCTGAGACTGTGTTCCTAATGTGGAGGCCACTCACACGTGTGCATATGGAGCTCCTGAATGCTGCCACGGCAGCTGACTGATTTCATGTTTGTTTAAACTTAAAACGTGATACTCAGTTCAGGTATTGGGAAACATTTTGCACTTAAAGTTTATGAATTCTTAAATACAGATCAAGTATATCCAGTGAAAATCTAGCATCCAATGACGGGAAGAAAATAAGAATCGAAAATCTCTAGTATTTTTATATTGACTATATACTGAAACTATATTATTTCAGACTATTTGGCTAAATACAATATATTGTTAATATTAACTTCTCTCTTTTTTTAAAGCAGCTATTAGAAAATCTTAAAACACACGTGGGGTTCACAATGCATTTCTCTTAGAAGTGATGACCTAGGTTGTGAATTCCAAGTTTTTCCTAAGGCTCTTTGTGAACACACGTTATCAACAGCATAGATACCTGCCGACTGCTGCGGGGAAGCCTCGCTAGCCTTACACCTGACATATCAAACAATCTCACTTGTCGGTTGTCATGTGGAAGGGCAATGATTTTTTGGCCAACGCATACATTGATCCTACAAAGAAGAGACAGAAGCATGTTATATATAAAACAGTGACAGCACACGTTACAATGCATAAGGATATTTCATAGTATTCAAATTTCAAGGCACATTAGCAAACTGCAGTATTATGTGTCTGTCTATGGCATTAGAATACAAGTAATTTATGTGGACTAACTAAACAAAAGCCCTATAACCTTTGGCCATAAATGGCTCACTCTTATTCTTACAAAGCTTACTACCCAACCCTGATTTTACATTTAAGTTAGAGTATTCACAAAATACTGAATTTGCATTAGAAGATCAATAAAAAATATTTCCCCAGGAGTCTACACTTTTCCCAAGGCCCTATCAATGAAAGACTAAATTTACATGAACAAGACATTACACTATTATCGACCCTTTCAAATCATCTACATGTTTATGTAAAGAGCAGCTTTCCTCACCTATTGATGGCAGAGTCCGTACGAATAGTGGCAATGGGAGATCTCATGTTCTTTAAATCCCAGACCTTCACAGTGCGATCGTCACTACCTGAAACAACGTTATCTCCCACGGTGAACACAGCAGAGGTCACAGTGCTACAATTAAAGGGCACAGGGTCAGAACCTCATCAAAAAGTTCCAAGGACACACACACACGTGTAATAAACACATGGTCTCACTGTCAGAGTCTCTAGCATGTGGAGGAGATGTTGGGGATGTGCAAGCTGAACATTGTCTTACATTCTCCTAAAACTTTTCCTTAAGTGTGAAAATAAGCACCCCTAATTTCTCCTCAGAAAATTAGAAAATTACAGTCCAGTCCACTCTATTCTCTTTTTTCCAGGCAATGGAGCAAAAAGAAGCTACCAGAAGATATGGATTAGACAGAACCTGCCAAAATTTCTATGTATTTGTGCCTGATTGTAGAGAATTAAAAAAAAAAATTCCAAATGCAACTTTCAATCAGTATAATCAGAACAACGGAGAAAAACTTACTCTTTACTTAACAAAAAAACAATTAAAAAATGGGCAAAGGACTAGAACAGACCTTTCTCCAAGGAAGATTTACAAATGGCCAATAAGCCCATGAAAAGATGTCCAACATTACTAATTATTAGGGAAAGGCAAATCAAGATCCACAATAGGATACCACTTCACACCCATTAGGATGACTACTAAAAAAATAAGAACAAAAGCCAAGAACAGAAAATAACAAGAGTTTGGTGAGGATGTGGAGATACTGGAACCCTTATGATCTGTGGGTACGCACGTTAGAAATGGCACAGTCACTATGGAAGACAGTATGGAGGCTCCTCAGAAAATTAAACACTGAGTTACCACATGACCCAGCAATCCTACTTCTGGGAATATGCCCAGAAGAACTGAAAGCAGGGGCTCACACAGATTTGTACATGCATGTTCCAAGAAGCAATATGACAACAGTTAAAAGGTGGAAGCAACCCAAGTGTTGACAGAAGAATGGATAAACAAAATGTGGTATATATCCATATAATGGAATATTATCCAGCCTTAAAAACATTTAATTCTGGCCATGTTACCACATAAACTTTTAAAATAAAGAAGGACTGCACTTACATGATGTACCTATAATAGGTGGGAATGTAGAATTACTGTTTTAACAGAATTTCAGTTTGAAAAGATGAGAAAGTTCTGAAAATGCATGGTGGTGATGGCTGCACAACTATGTTAATGTACTTAACACGACTGAACTGTACACTGAAAAGTGGTTAGAATGGTAAATTTCATGTTTAAAAAAATGGGATTACAGAACCAATCTCCACTTCAGTTCTACCAGAACCATAAGTTGGAAAAATAATGGTCAGAAAGGGTCAAGAACCTATGGAACAGAATTAAGAGCCCAGAAATAAATCCATGCATTTCTGGTTAACTGATCTTCAACAAGGGAGCCAAGAACACATGATGGGGAAAAAAACAGTCTCTTCACTACACAGTCTTGGGAAAACTGGTATCCACCTGAAGAATGAAATTGGACTCTATCTCACACCATATACAAAAATTGACTCGAAATGGATTAAAGATTTCAAAGTAAGACCTGAAACCGAAAACTACTAAAAGAAAACATAGGGGAAAAGCTTCATGACATTCATCTTTTCAATGTTTTAGATGTGACCACAAAAGCAAAAATAAACAAGTGGGACCAAATCAAACTGTTGGTGGGGATATAAAATGATGGCACAGCCAGTACGGAAAACAGTAGAGATGTTCCTCACAAAATTAAAAACAGAAATACCATATGATCCAGTAACTCCACCTCTGGTATTTATCCAAAGAAAACAAAAACACTAACTCATTAAGAAATCCAGATTGTCCTACTTACTGCTGCTTTATGCACAAAAGCCAAGATAGGGAAACAATCTAAGTGCCCACCAATGGAGGAATGGACAAAGATGAGGTCCATACACAGTGGGACATTCCTCAGCCATTAAAAAGGAGGAAATCCTGCCGTTTCGGGCAACCCCGATGGACCTGGAGGTATTATGCTAAATCAGTGTCCCAGTGAGACACAGAGAGGGACCCAGGGAAGAAACAAGCCTGCTGAGGCCATGGGTAACACAGGACAAAGGGGGAGACCAGGGTAAACCTGGGACATCAACCCAATGGCCCATCTGAGTTCCCTGTTTAGAACAAAGACCACATAAGAGCTACACTAGAAATGAGGTCACTATTCCTCAGTACAGAGGTCACCATCCTCCTCAGGGTGAAGGTCACCACACTCCTCAGTGCAGAAGTCACCGCACTCCTCAGGGCAAAGGTCACTGCACCCTCAGTACAGAGGTCACCACACTCCTCAGGGCAGAGGTCATAAGATGCTTGAAGGCTTTAGCCACCGGCAGAGCTCTGCAGAGCAGAAACTATGATGCCAGGAACCTCTCTGTGGACTCTAGGCCTCAGAAGATTTTGGCCAAGTTAAACTTCAGTTAACATTCTGCTAAATTAATGAAAGAAAGTCTCCACAAAAGACTGTCTACTCCATGTTAATGAAATGCTGAAAGACATTAGGTTTTTAATAAATCACAATCCTGACAGGTATTGTAGGGCATCAGAGAGGAAAGCTGGCACAGAGGCAGCCGTTCTAAAGGTACCCTCAGACTCAGGTCCCATGGGAAGCAAGCACGCCACAACCGCTCACTGGAAAAGCTCAGGCTCTGCCAAACCCCAGCCAACTCATTTATCTTGTCGCCGAGAGCAGCGGAGCATGTGCTTCCAGCTGACGGCGCAGTACCTTCTCGCTGCACACCACTGCCTGGTCTGGAACATTCCGCTCCCTCCGTGGATCTCAATCAATGGAAAGACTGTAGTGCTAGCACTCCTCATTAGGACTAACAGCTGTCTTCCCAGTCACACAGAGACACAAAACTGTTTTGCATAACAATCTGCCAGAATTTCACCGCTAAGAAAAAAAATACATGATGTGGAAAATGCTGCCCTGAAATGCTGAAGCAGTGAGCTCTTCTGGCTCCATGTCAGCAACTGACTACAGAGCTCCCATTTCTTATGTTTCAGATGTAGCGTCCTACAAAACAAAGTGATACCTCTACAACTGAAGAACAGACTGGAAGAGAAAGCACTCCGGAACATCCCTCCCCTTAGAACACAGGCTCATCTTTTCAGGTGCACAAGAGCCCATCTTTGAAAAGTGCCCTCTACTATGTAGGAAGGCATCGGTGCAGCTCCCCGGCCAGAAGGCTGCATAGACATGCTGCAGTGTCCACGTGAAAGCACAAGCTCAACACCTCTGCACTCCCAACAGATCAGACATGACAAAAGGACCGAAGTACTTTCCGACCTGCCAAACCGGAACTCACTCACAAGCCTGCACAGGAGACACTGCACATTCAACATAAAGCCTGTCATGACTGTGTGCTTTGTGTGCAAAGTCATCAGACTGCCAAAGTCCTTCCTCACCACCATTTTCCAAACTGTTTTTTAGAAACTAAATTAAGAAGTGAAGCAAGTCATCAGGCAGCCTAAAATAAACAGACTCCCCAGGATCTGGTAAAGCATATTGTCCTTTGCCTTTCCTATCACGTGAGCTTTTCAGAATTTAAAGAACTGACATCAGCCTGTATTTTAAGATCTCAGATATTTGAATGAGAAACAGAAAACTCATCTCCAAATGAAACACATTTCTGAATATGTCTAGATGGCTAACTTCCAAAAAAGTAGATCCTAAGATGAAAAACATTCAAAGGAAAAGTCAAACTTGTATCACATGTGATTCTTTTTCAGGATTTAAAATTCAACTGTTCTCTAGAAAAAAGTTCCCACACCTGACATGCAGTGCTCACATAATTACATCTCCCTCTTCAGCAGTAATGGAGACTTCCAATCTAAGTTAAGATGGGACTGAACCACAGAACTGCTCATTTGACAAAGATCTCTGATCACCTACTTTGTATGAGAGATCACATGCTTTGTATGAGGGAACACATTACAGAGAAGACAGTAAAAACGTTCCTTATGACGCTTCCACTCCACTGGAGAAGACAGCAAAGATCCTCACTATCAGGAGGCACAGCGCGTCTTAGGGAGCACAGTGCAACTAATGGCTCAAAGTGCTGCTGACTACTCACCCGAAAGCTGGAAAAGCTTCTGCAACAACCGGGCTTGTAGGCCGAGGGCCCTGAGAGCATGCCAGAAGTGGTGCTTTTAGTTAACCTGCCTAAATTCTCCTCCTTAGCATTTTATTGATTTAATAAGAACCTTTTCCACATACTATTCAAAGATGATAGGCAGTTCCAAACTGATTTAAAAATGATTACAGAGAAGTTAAAATTAACAACACTTATACAGTAACTCACGCTTGCGATATCAAAGACCAAGACCAATTTCCTTTCTGTGAAATCTGGTCATTGCTTCATTCTTATTAAACAATGTAACCATCAAATGTAGTAAGTTTTGAATATTTGCCATTATATCAAAAATTTTACAGAAATCTAAGAGAACTGTATTCCACTCAAATATGGTGAGGAATATCTCCCTCAGGTTTTAAAGCCTTTCCATTCCCTTATTTTCTGAATCCAGGACTTTGTCTGTTACATACTCATCAACTGACAACAGCCAAGGTCCCAATATCACTGGTATGTGATTCTGTGTATAAGAATTGAGAAGAAAGTAATTTCAAAGGTTTCATTTATTTTTATATCTTCTAAAAGGAAAAAAAATTTACATCAGCTTTGAAAGTAATATGATATAGACAAACCCTATTCACCAGAATAACTAGGAAAATTCAAGTCAGAAATAGACTAAATCTACACGATTTCTACTCTCAAATATATGATATGAGATTTGCCAAGAACTGTGAAGTCAAAGGAAGGTCACTATTGCTTTAATGGTTAAGAAAAGATGAACAAGATGTCACACGGAGCCAGCAAACCCACCCCTGGGTCTGCACTGACTTGTCACAGGGCTGGGAAGGTATCTTATTTTCAATGGACCTGACTCCACCTGAACTGCACTACAGGTGCCTGGGGCCCTTCCAGCCCAAGGACTGCGTGCAAATGTACTTCATATCAGTGTGAGTGTGAGCATACCTATCAGAAGTGGCACAGGCCACATGGAACATGACACCTGTGTAAATACACATACATACGTGTGAGCATGCCCACCCAAAATGACAGGGCTCCACAAGACATGACATGTGTGCATATGGTGTCTGTGTGTGTGTATGTGTGTGTGTATATGTATAAAAAAGAGCCATAAATGACCTCCCACTGATACAGAAGTGTACGCTACTTCAGTAACAATCTCAGGATTTGATTTACCCACTCAAGGACTGAAGGGCACCAGAAAATATCCATGGAGTCCACACTCAAGCAGGATGGCAACTGAAAGTCAAACTTTGCTTTAAAAAGGTCAGAATCAGTCATTACAGCAGCCCTCAGACACCCTGCATCACCTTATTCATTTAGGAGAGCAACCCAAGTCATAGCGTCCTGGTTTTCTCTAGCACATGTGGAATTTACACATTTGTGTTCTCTGGACTAAGTGCCAGCAACCAGCCTGTGTTCTCTGGACTAAGTACTAACACTAAGCTTTGTGTTTTCTGCACAAAGTGCCAGCACCCGGTCTCTGTTCTTTTATTTGTTCTGTTTCATGCATTGTCCTGTCCTCCCAAGATCACAGGACCATAAGTACACAGACCATTCTTAACTATTTGCTGTCACAGAACCCTATATATACATATCCCTCAAATATATGTTCTTGACTACTTTTGCAACATGGTCTCTGAGAATATACAATAAAATTCCTCAAGTCCACACACTCATACACTTTCTTTACAGGAATGACTCTTAGGTTTTCATTCAGGGCTCATTTTCAATCAGTTAAAAAATATTAGGAGCAATAAATCAGAAGAGCATCTGGTAAATGAAAGACAAAGTGAGGCATCAGCACGAAAGACGCACTTTCAGAGAAGCCAAAACCAAACCGAACAACACCCAGAGCAGAGACACAGAACTCAAAATGCACAGCATGAGGCACCATGGGCGTGGGCATAAAACAGCATGTATAAGGTTGCTGAACACATCTGAAGCCCCGCTCTGTATAGAAACACACTCAAAATAGCCATTTTTTTTAAAGTTTTGGTCCTTTAAGAATTTTGAAGAAATCAACATCTCACTCCTGAGGATGGCAGGGAAATGCAGTGTTTCCCCGCTCCGTCAGCAGCATCAGAAACCTGTGGCTCAAACACCATGACTGAGTGCAAGCAAGCACAGATGCCACACAGGGGTTTCAAGCCCCCCATGGGCCCAGCATGTGCGGGAACCAGGCTCACAGACCATGAGTACCACCATCTTTCCGAAAACAAACTCTATCTTCTGGAAGCTGCTCCCTCCTCACTCAGCTCAGCACACACCATCACTCAGTGGTTTCTGCCACACATGGAATTTGGTACAGACACATCTCATGTCTGAATGAATGAGTCTATAACAATGCAGTTAGAAAGTTTTTAGTCATGTTACTACCCTGACAATCCTTTTTTAGGTCATCTCAATAAAAAGTGAAGCATTCTCATGGCTCACAACAAAGCTGTCAAATACAGTGACTTAAGGGCATTAATTTCCTTGAAATCTTTATTTGTATTAGTTACTGAGCTGCCCTTCCTAAATGAGGAATTTTAAAAGGATAAATGAAAAAATATTAAACCTCCTCTTGGTTTTAAAAACTCTACCCTGAACAGGAAATAACTTTGAGATGTATGGGCAAGAGACTGGTTATCTAAATCGCTGCACATCCACACCTCAGACAAGGAGCAGGTAGGTGTGAGGGAGCCGGGCAGCTCTACAGGGACTGACAGGGACTGTCAGATGCCTCTCAGGGGCATGCAAGGGTACTGCCAAATGATCTCACAGAAAAACCACAAGCAGGCCTCAGTATATGAGTGGCAAATGCACACTTCAGCAGTGTAAGCTGCACACTCTATTTACTAAGGTCTCCTTGCTCGATTCTGTGATGCCAAGAGAAAACATCTGCTAATTAATAAAAGAAACTTCCAAAAACACACCTAACACAACCAATGCAGTCAGATCACATTTCTGCCAACTACTGCTCCCAATCCACCTCTGTGAATCTGCAGTGTACTTGGCCCAACAAGGCTGAGAAAAACATGAAATGGTGCAATATATTGGGAGGTTATTCTGTTGGCACATAGTCCTTGCTGTCTCTCAAGCCTTGTTTTTACGATAACCTTAGATATCAACCAACTACTGCCAGGAATTATATAAGCCTTCAAACATTCTCAAAACCATTTTCAATCCATCTAATTAAAAAGAAGACAGAACCAGACCTCCAAGCATATGTGTAAGGGAATGTGAAATTGAAAGGTAGTTTTAGGTTCAAAGGCACAGCATGTACTTCTGAGGCCACTGATGCTACAGGTCCTCTTCCATCTCAAGCAGTAATTTCCACACCAGAGGCCCTTCTGGAGCCATCCTCCAGTCCCTAGGAGAAACCACTCAGCAGAATGAATACCCATCTCTTCTCTTCCTCCTCTTCCCCACAAACAAGGGTAAAAGTGGTCACCCATAATGGATTTACAAACCAAGTGCGATCTACGAGCCTCTCAGCCCCCAAGGCAGTTTGCTGACAGACTGCTGCCCACCCCCACCCTGGGCCTGTACACAAGCTGTCACGGACGAAGCACAGAATTCAATACAGCTAACACCACAACCCAATTAAACATGCCATGCTTTCAAAACACCTTTTCTCTTCAAAAGCACAAAGAAAACTGTTACTAGGATGACACAAAATTCAAGGCTATTTTCACCTTCATATGCTTATGATCTAGAATTCACTATTACGTACTAAATATCTCCCCTGAGTATTTGGCAACAAAAGCATATGAAAATGTCATAACTTTAAAGCAATCATGATTTTTAAACCAATTTTTAAATTTTTGTTTTGTTAGATGTGGTGTTTGTTTCCTTTAAAAGCAAGCACTGAAGTTCACATGGGGGATAAAGTTATAATTAGATGGACAAAATTAAAGCAAAAAATAAAAAATTTGGATTCACAGGTATTTTATCTGTTGAACTAATTTCCGGGTTTATTTAATTCCAGAGTTCACACTGGCAAATACCATCACCAGGTGCAGACCGGAATCACCAGCCACCCCAGGAGAACACTGTGATCAGTGACTGCGTCACCTGCCAGTCCCTTTTATAGCAACTGAAATATCACAAAATGAAACTAAAAAAAGTGCAGGGGCGTACCCCACCAAGCTCCACAGGAAGGTGGTGGTGTAGGAGGAAGGAATCTGGGATCCTTGTTAGATAACAATCTAAATGGGCATCTCTCACGGTCCCTTCTCATGTTCCTTTCAAAGGACAGTTAGTGGACTTAACCTACAAATAAATTTTACTACAGTAAGAGCCCCTTGAAGAAATGTTCCTGCATCCATCATCCACCAGGAAGCTGGAATGACCTGTGAGCTGAGACCACCCACAGGAGTGTGCAGCAATACCCAGCACAAAGGGAAGAGCAAGGGATCACCCAACAACACTTCTTGAAATAGCTTGCTTACTGAACTATCAGGTGAAAAATATATGAATATGTAAGGATTTAGCTTATTTCAGATGAAATGCACTGGAGTCCAGCTCCAGCTCTTGACAAGGACAGAAATAAACTGCCAACAGCTGAAATTCCTGTGACATTCCAAAATTTTCCTATTAAACATTTCTTATTTTAAGAAATAAGAACAGCATATACTATATTTAATACCAAGAACAGCATATACTATAGTTTTGCACTGCTGCCATTAGGAAAACAATTTGTAAAAAAAAAATCAAAATTACCTTTCATACAAGTTGACACAGCTTGGGCTACTCACTAACAGCCAGTCAAATAGTAACAGCCACACAGTTAATACTAAGTATCCTATAAGGGTAAAATTCCTAGTATAATGAAGAGATTTCATAATACAGAGTGAAAAATAGAACACACCAAAAAAAAAAGAAAGGAGTATTTGTCCCTTCACAAAATTTACAATGAAAGTCTTAAACAGAGCTTACAGAAAAGAGCTTACAGAAAAGAAAGGATTTACCCAATCTCCCTCTGCCTCAAAAATAATAGCAAAAATGATAGCAAAGATTTCAAGGGGGCCCATCTGGCTATGATTTTTATCTTACACTGAAGCGTTACACCTCTAACTCTACTTTTTCAAAAAGGCACAAAATCCATGTAAAAGTACAGGGATAACAGTAAGAGAAAATGAAAAGGGAAAAACAATCTCTCCCAGCTCCAAGAGAAAATGGATTATAAACTAGGCCAACAATCTTGAAGCCTATACAACTATATCTATCACGCCTTTAGAAAACTCCACACGCAGGAATTTAAATTAACTGGACAGTTAAGTGAATTACCCACATTATAAACGGTGTTAGATTCTAACATACTTTACTAAAGAATCCATGATAAATTCCTGTAAATGAAAATACACCCTAAGATAAAATTTTCTAATGTGCATTCCACATGATGTTAGTATGAAATATATGGTCACATATTTTAAAGAAATATTGCCTCTGTTTAAGCAATAATCCATTAAAAAAACACCACATGTGACTTTTCAGGACAACACTAACAAATAAAGGGCAATGCTCTTAAGATCTGCATGTCTGAGTTTTATTTTTACAGTTCAGAAAAGAATCCTATTAAAAAGACTCAAGAAAATCACTCTGAGAAACCAAGAGTTACCTCCCAAACTAGGAGACAGCAAAACAGGAATAGAAATGTACTCCAGAGAAAAGATTTTGACTGATTTCCTGCATGTAGACACTGTGGTAGATACTGGAAATGCAGATGGGACGTCTAACCCCTTGGGTCTCTACGGCAGCCATAGACCTAGGGGCAAACAGCCAGGAACACGGCAGCAGGGTTCCCAGATGTCCCCATCCACTAGGGCATGGGCCCATCAGGGCAAACGGCAGGTCTGAGGGGCAGCAGGAGAACCCAGATCTGTTTTGAGAAGCCATACTCAGAACATCATAGATGACTGATTACACTGAACACATAGGCAAGATTAATCACTCCTCTGCTCTTAATCGGGAATGAGGCCCTCATGTTTGGTTTGAATAAAAGTGTGCCTTTGTTTGGATACATCCACTTTCATCCACTTGCAAAGGTTTTATTTGTCATATGGGCTCTAACCTAGAGAGCCCATGACAGAGACAGAGAAGCAGTAGTTACTGGCTAAGAGTCCACAGCTGAAACTCTATAAAATGTCACTTCCTGCTCTTAGAAACTGCAGTTATTTCTAGACGCTTACTGCTGATCTAACACAGGAAGACTGTTCAGATAGGATGGAGCAGCCTGCAGCCCCACCTGCTGGCCATGCCACATGGGCCTCACCAGGCAAATCCAGCACACCCATGCCTACAGGGGCAGAGCAGAGACTCCCTTCCAGATGCAGCAAACAAGTCCTTAGACAATCCCCACATATTCCCAAAGACTTAAAGAAAGGCAAAACTTCCCCTTCTCTGACACCACAGGAGACTGTGCCAAAGAAAGAATTTTTTTGAAACTTACTTTTGTACTTACACCTCAAAAAATATGCTAGTTCATCCTAATGTAAGAAGCGAGAAAACATAAATAATCGAAGTGCAGTGCTCGTACATATATGCTCTTTTTGTTCAACACCTCACATGTCCTCAATTCCAGTAAATACAAGCATCAACTCAGGTCTCAGGAGATCTCGATGGGGAGACCCCCAGGGGTGGACACACCTGCACGTCTAAGTCCCTCTCGATCCCCTCAGAAAAAGATCCTAAGAAACTGTCACAGGTCTGTATCAGAAATGACTCCTCTTAACCAGTGACATTCCTCACAAGTACATCTCTTCAAAAACATTATTTCATATATCCATCAGCTGCAAAAATAATCAGAGGGCGGCAGATGAGAACCACCTATTGTTAAGTGCTCTCAAAGCTAAAACATGCACTTCCCTTAGGTCCTGCAATACAAACATATTCTTGGCTCATTTTATACAAAACAAAAATAAAATCTTTCAGGCAATCAAATAGAGCAATTGAAAATAGACTGTAACTAATACGTTCTTTAAATAATACCTAGAGAGACTACTCCGGGATCAGACTTCAAGTCAAGCCCCATATAGGACCCCAGCAACCTTCAGGGAATTACCCAATCTCCCTCTGCCTCAGTTTATCTCCACAGAACAGGCCATCTGGACTCACTGTGAGGACTATGTTTTCACCATAACCAACACACACCAGGACTCACTTCTGCTTCCCTTTCCAGACACGACCCCAGTCCTGCCGGGTTCTCTGCCCACTGTCCTCTGTCCATGTCATTAGAAGTTCACGGTGGCACAACAGGAGCACATCAAGATCCCAGCACCCTGCTCTCTGCACACAGAACCCCCTCTTTAGACCAGCTCTCTGGTCTGAGCGGAAGTCACGTGGTCCAGTGTGGGAGAACAACCAGTTAGTGACAAGGCCCCTGGCACTTTACAATGTGGGGTGGGGAAGGTACAGGTGAGTCAGGACTCAGGTATGCATGAAACTTCTCAAAATAAAAAGCTTGGGAGAAAAGATGTGCAGGCTCGGGAATGAGGATGTATAGTGGGGATCCTGGCTTGCCTTGAGTACCTGTGACCTTTAGTACCAGTGACAGATAGTTCTCTGGGCCCAGAGTGACCTCACCCCATAAGTAGATAAAAAGCAGCTGCTTGTGGCCCACCCTCAGCCCCTCTGCTTCCCAGAAGTTGTCCACCCATAGTCTTGAGCAGAACCAAAAGGACTAAGACCCACGAGAGGGTGGAGACATGGGGAGAACATACAAGGTGCTCAGTCCCCACTACCACCCTGTATAAACCAACTGAGAATCAGCTATGGCTACCCCAGCTGGTAGAAGAAAGGCCTCCCTGGCATCACGATTAAGTAATTTCCTGCACAGAAGCTCTCAGAATGCACTAAGATAGCCATGCATGATCTAACATCTCTGTACCCCACATCCAAAACACCCTTGTTTCAATCTCAAGCTTCTTAAAAAAAGCTTTGTCCTACTTTCCCTCTGAACACTGTATTATTTTGGAATATTAAGTCTAAAACTTAGTATGTAATGCTCAACCAGAAACAGAGAGGGATTAGAGAACCCGGCACTGCAGAGCAACACATGATGAGCAAGTACTCATCACTAGAAGGTGCTCCCTGGGCAAAGCAGCAGGCAGGGCTCCTCTGGAAAAGCAAAGGCTCAAATGGCAGGTACACTGCCACCTGATAGGCAGGCACAGTCCAGGGGGGGTGGGGAGGGCAACTCGGGGACAGGAGACAGGACACACGCATGGGTGCACTGGACAGAGGTCCTGCTCATGGGCTGGATGGGGCACAGTGGGCAAGTCACTGAAAAGACAGCCACATAATTCATTGTGAAGGGTCAGACCAGGAGAAGAACAGGTTGCCTGAGCTGCCAAACAGATGGCCAGGCAGAGGTACACACTCCAGAACAAGGCAGTTTGTGTGTCTTCTCCCAGAACAGACCCTGCAAATATCTAATATCAAAACTGGATGAAAACGATCTCAAAGAGAGGAATTAGGAATGGCTGTGAGGACACCAGGCAGACAATCTCAACAAATGGCAACCATGCCACCAACCCTGTAGTATTTCCTGGTGCCCCCCTCGCCCCATTCTGTTCCCATCCAATTTCTTGTGAGAACAGCAATGCCTTCTCTTTATCTCCTAAATTCTTTGATATCTCAAAAAGGGAGCTAAATGTCTGGGGAAAGAGCATCCATTTTGAAAGACAGTGGAGTTGGAAATTACTACTGAAAATTAAGATAACAATTAAGTTTTAATATCCACCCTCAAAACTTTTTCCTAAATAGTTAAAAAGAAATCTCTAAACGACTATGACTCACTCCGTATGGCCCTGGAAAACATTCACGGAGTGGATGGAAGGGTCCCTGAAATCCCAAAGACGGAAAGTCGTGTCACGGGAGGAGGTCACCACGAGCCGCTGGGTGGGGTGTGTGCAACAGTGCGTTAGCTCCTGGTCATGCCCTACAACCAAAGACGACAAAAATGCACGATCATCCACCTGCAGACACAGTTACAATGAAGCTTTCTAGAAAAACACAAGAATCAATAAACAGTCTTCATGGCCTCAAATGCTAATACACTCTACAAAAGTAAACGTAAGGAGTCACTTAACAACAGCACGGGGGCATCATGGTGCCCCTGCTCCTCCCTCAGGAGCTGGAGGTCCTTCACTCACATTTAAAGGGAGCAGAGAAATGGGTATGAGTGTGATCCACTTCCTGAGCCTAACAGAAGGTCTGGCAAGCCTCTTTAACTGGCCATGTGTTTGAACAATGCAATTCTTAATTCTTTACTTTCAGAATAACCTCTGATAATATAATATGTGGAGCCCTCAGTAAAATGAGGGCTTCAACACTCAATGTGGTAATACACTGACAAATATGTAAGAATATCAGTGGTGGGCAAAATTCTAAGATGACCTGGAGACCCGCATCCCTGCTACACACACCCTTTGTGATACCTTCCCTTGAGTTTGGGCAGAACCTGCAAATGTAATGAGATGTCACTCAGGTACTCTTAGTACATTATAAGGCAAATGGATTTTACAAATGTAAGCAAAGCCTCCAAATCAGGTGGCTTCAAGTTAATCAAAATAAAGATTGTCCTGGGTGGGCCTGACCTCATCAGGTGGGCCCTTTAAAAGGGTCTAGATGGAGATGCTCTCCTGATGGCCTGGAAGAAAGCAGACAGCCATGTGGTGAAACACCTCTGGTGGCAGTCCCAAGGGACCTCAGGATGCTAAGAGCAGTCCCTCAGCAGACAACTAGCAAGAAAATGGAGACCTCAATCATACACACCTAAGGAATTGATTCCTTCCAACAACAGTAAGAGGACCCCAGGCCTCAAAAGAGATCACAGCCCCAGGCAACACCTTCATTTCACCTGTGAGACCCTGAGCAGAGAGCCAGTGAACATGTGCCTAGAATTCCTGACCCAGGGAAACCACAAGGTTATAAATCCATGTTTTCTGAAGATACTAGGTTCATGGGCATTTGTTACCAAGCAATAGAAAACAAATATACCACCCACATTTCAAGTATCTAGATATTACATGCTGTAATTAAATCCCCTAAAGGTCAGGTAAATTTAGCTGGCAACAGTTCTGTTAGTTAGAAAGATCTCTGTAATCACTACCTGATCACTAGGAGAACTAAAACCATTCGGGACAAGTAATTTACAAGGTAAGATGTAAACACATGCACATAAAGCCAAAGTAGACAAATGGAAAACACAAAAGTTTAGAGTACCTGTCAGAGAGTGAACAAGTTCTGACGTCTCCACATCATACAGATTCGCTGTTCTGTCCCAGGAGGCTGTCACTGCCTGCTTCCCCCCAACTAGCCAGTCAGCAGCTATGACTACGCCCTGGTGACTCTTAAGAGATGTTAGTGGCACCCGGATAGTAGGACAGTCACTGGACACGTCTCCATCTCCATCAGGCTCATCTTTATCAGAGCAGTCTACTTCATCTTCACAACAGACCTGCTGCTGAAGGTGAGAGCAGAGAAAAAATTCACTGGGAATTTTGAGTCTTTTGTGTCATGACTACACAATCACACTGTTATCATTTTTCTTTCTAGAACTTAATCATCATTAGGATCAATACCAGCACAGTATCTAGTACATAACTGGTGCTCAATAAATGTTTACTAACTTACTGATTATCTACTCGGCTAAAACCCAGGGTCAAATAGAAGAAAATTAAGGCCACTATGACATCAAACAAGCTACAGTCCATTTCCACGAACCAATAAAATAGCATATAAAATCATTTTCAACATTAAAGTTTTACCACATATTAGAATAAATAAATAAAACAGATACAATTGAAAGTCAGTAATTTACCACATTAAAAAAAAAGATATTTCAAATCTCAGGAACCTGTTTAAGATATACTTAGAATTCTATTGCTATAATAATAGAGAGTTCACTTTATTTTCCTATAATATCAAGTCTTTTGTCAAAAGCTAAGGATAAAATTAAAACATAACAGTCAAATAGTTACCAAAGGGAAAGGGACTGGGGAAGATGGGTGGGAAGGGAGGGATAAGAGGGAAAAGGGGGCATTACGATTAGCAGACATAATGTTGGGGGGGCACGGGGAGGGCTGTTCAACTCAGAGAAGACAAGTAGTGACTCTATAGCATCTCACTACACTGATGGACAGTGACTGTAATGGGGTTGGTGGGGGGGACTTGATGAAGGGGTAGTTTAGTGACCATAATATTGCACATGTAATTATAGATTAATGATACCAAAATAAATTATATATAAAAAAAAGAAATAAAAAAAACATAATAGTCAGCCTAGGCTTCAGGTCTTCAGTTTATCTATTCATTCAACAAATATTTATTAGGTGCTTACACAGTGCCAGACTGGATGCCGATCACACAGCAGACAAGGGGAGAGATGACATATCAGACATGTACATAGGGAACAATGCACAGGCCAGGTGATGAGGGCTCTGGAGCCAGAGAACCTGGCAAAGTCCCCACCTCTCAGAGCTTACACACTAGCAAGAAGGACTGACCATACACCTGGGCACATGCGCTTGTGCACACACACACTAGCATGGGAGTGTGCCATGTTTACACAAATACTAGTGTGATAATATTTGCCACATGTACACACATACTGTAGGGATTTGTGTCCCATATACACACATAATAAAGGGACTTGTGTCCCATGTACATGCACAGATTCAGGTAGGAATAAGCACTAAGGAGAAAAATACAGCAGGCTGAAAGGATGGACAGTCATGAGGGCTGCTCTCTTATACAGAATTATCACACAAACACTTTCTGTTAAAGTTAACATTTGAGTTGAGACTTGAAGCACAGGAGTAAGGCTGCAAATATTCAGGGGAACAGCATTCCCAACAGAGCAACAGCAGGTGCAAAAGCCCTGAGAAGGGAGTAGACTGAATGCTACACAAACAACAAGATCGTGGGGCTAGTGAAATCAAGAGATGTCTCTGGGGGTAGCTCATCTTAAACCTGGCAGACCATGAGAAAGACTCTGACTTTTACTCTGTGTGATGGAAAATCACCAGACAATTTTGAGCAAAGAAGTAAGATACTCTGTGTCATGCCTTAAAGGACCACTTTGCTCTGTGAACACACCACAGAGGAAAAACATTAAAGGGGTGTCATAGGCTGAAATGTGTCCTTCCAAAATCCATATGCTGATTCCTCAACCCCCAGGACTATGGAATATGATTTATGTGGAGATGGGGCCATTAAAGGGTAATTAAAGTAAAATGAAGTCATGAGGGTGGGCTCTAATCCTATAAGACTGGTGTCCTTCTAAGAGATGAGGACACTGACACACACAGAGGGACGACCGTGTGAAGGCACATTGAGGAAGCAGCACCTACACGCCCAGGAAAAGGCCTTGGGAGAAACCAGTAGTGCACACACCTCAATCTCGGAATTTCCAGCCGCCCAGGCTGAAAAAATGAATGGTGTTAAAGCCACCCCTCTGCACTACTTTGTCACAGCAGCTGGAACACACTGACAAAGGGGAAACTGGCAAGAGGTGACCACAAAGTGAAGGTAAGAAAAGGCAGCCTAGACTCAGGCAGTAAAAGAAAGTCTCAGTTAGAATACCCTTAGAGTAAAGCTTCAGGACGTACTGTTTTCCAGATGGAGTATGATAAAAAATCAAGGATAATTTTTAGAGGTGTTTGGTCTAAACAACAGGGTGAAGGGTGGGTGATGGAGGCATTTCCTGAGATGGGGAACAAAACAGAAGAAGGAAGTGGCTTGGGGACCATCCAGAGTCCAGTTTAGACACATCAGTTTTGCAACAACTGTAAGACTCCCAAGTGGAGAATGAGTGAGCAGTTAAAGAGGTCTACAGAGTCTGTAGACAGAGTCGGGGATGGAATACAGTCTGGGAGTGAGCAGCAAAGGATGGTCTGTTATCAGCTAGAGACTCATGTGAGAGGGAAACAGATGGAAGGGCGGGCAGGAGGTGGCCCACACAAGGTGGAAGTGTGTGCTGGAGAGAGGACCACAGTTTTAAACACGAGTAGGGAACCCAGGAATGCTGAAGTGTCTGTCGGATGGGCAACACAGAGGAGACTCTGCTGAGTGAGGCCACCAGCTATAGCAGAACAGAGCTGACCCAAGAGGAGTGTGTGGAGGGGGCAGGTCCAGGGTCTGCATAAGGAAACTAGAAACACCAGGTCCCAGACAGGCTGTGGGATAGAATGCTTGTATAGTTTCAGGATGGATACCACTGCACCAGGCCCGCATGCTGCTGGGAAGGGTCCAGACAGCGGGGAGGCAGGGAGGGAGGGAGGTGGGAATCTGCAGAGAGGAGAGTGTGAGGAAGTCACCCGGAGTGTCCCAGCCCTGAGCACTCAGTCAGGTACAGGAGAGGACAAAGGAAGAGCAGATGGAACCAGAGGTGGGATTTCTCCAGAGAGGACTCACAGTCTAGTGAGAAAGTTAATATAACACAATGATACAGTTATCTATTCCAAATTACACTCAACTCTATAAAACCAAAGTACTGGATGATCTGAGAGTCATGCTGGCAGTGTGCAACAGAGTGGTTGGTGTCTGCAGGACAACGAGGGCTCTGGGAGGGTGAGGCAGATGGTCTAAAGGAAGAAAGGGCCAAGCAGGGGCCCCAACGGGAGGAGAAGGCAGCAAGTTCAAGGCAGCAAGAACATCCTGTTTGGGCTGGGACGGGAACAGTGACAAACAGGCTGGAGGGTCAGCAAAGGGCTCATTTAGGTGACAAGTGCAACTCTTGACAGGCCACTCCTGACATCATACAGAGAAGACAGTCCTGAGACAGGGAGACTAGCCAGGAGACTAGTTAGTGACCTGGACTAGAGACGATGTCACCGACGGGTTAACAGCACCCTCCCCTCCACATGAGCTCAGGATCTCTGTCCCCAGGAGGATAACCTGCTCAAGTGAAAGGACCTCTGACTGTACACCGCATCTGGTGGGGGAGCAATCCATTGCTATCAATTCCTGGGCTGCCGCAGCTCAGAACTTTCCTTCAGGTGAACACTGGTTCTTGAGACCCAGGCTTCTCGAGACCCAGGCTTCTCAATGCCCCTAGATCCTCCTAAAGGCCCCCTTTACTTCTGCTGCCCCTGGGTGGCCAGGGTGGTCTGGGTGGCTCTGTGGGCAGGTGCAGAAGAGGGCCACTGGGTGGGGCCATGGCTCCCGCCCTCCCTCCACCTAGAAGATGCCCAGCAGAGACCTCTTGGTGGGTGTTACAGAAGGGGTGTCTCAGAGAGAGAGAAAAGTGTGTCCAAGAATTATTCAGGAACTGGATTCAGCAAAATGTCATGGATTAGATGGAAATGGAGGAGGGGAGCCTGAAAGAAGGGATGAATCAGACATAATCCCAAACATCCTGACAGCTTTGTTTGCCAAACCTATAGCAGTGAACGTAAAAGGCTATTCACTATGCATTTTAAAGGAAGGAAGAGACAAGTGGACATGGAATGAGTAGTTTCCTCAGAGGGGAAGCTGGAGGAGGCTGGGGGAGTCCATGTGTGTGGTCTTGAAACAGTCCAGTAAGGAGACCTGAGGTGCCAGGGTGGAGGCCAGAGTGCAGAAGAGCAGCCTGGAGCTCCCATTTCAAAAGCCCTAGTTATCAGGAACCATGTCGGACAGAGTCAGAACATTTACAGAAGTCATTTTTCCAAACTACACAAGGAATTAAGAGATATTTTAAAATGTAAATACAATAAATCATATTAAAGGATAATTATTAGATCTTCTAACCCTAATGTGGCAAAAGGGAGAGGTGAAAGTGTGGGAATTGTTTACGCCCTTCTGAAAACTTCAGTCATTTTTGCTGCCAGCAACATTTGAACAAAATGTCCAAGAATTGCCAATTTGACACTGACTACATATGTCCTGAGCATCAGCATTCCACAGAATCAACAAATCACTGACTCGGGGGTTCCAATGTAGGGAAGATCAAAGGAAGCCACAAGGTAACCTGTTTTGATTTTCACATTTTAACCCCTCTAAGATAAATTAATTGCTCAGTATCAAAGAACTAGTGTGACACAGTGATTTAACAGGTTATCTAAAAGGTTTTAGACTACACCACACAAATATTTCTTTATAACATAGTGGATGCCAAGTAAAACTCCCTGTTCCAAATTAAAAAGAGAAAACCTCTGCCAGAAGCTACACTGTTTCAAAACGAAATACAGTAGGAACCTCTAAGTAAACCTGAGCCAAAACTGGCTAGCAAAACCTTCAGAAAACAAAGGGCTTTTACTCGAAGAGCACAGTGTGCTCTGGGCAGTAACTGCAGAGGCGCCCGCACTCTGCATCAGGAAGGAGAGAGCTCTCCCCTCCCGGCAGAGCTGCAGAAGCAGTCCAGGCACCATGATGCAGGCCCACTTCTCATTCAGACTGGGCTCTACCCCAAATCCTCAGGCAGCAATTATTAAAATAAGCATGAGAAGTCCCTTTGTCTGACAAAGCAAAATCATAAAAAAGAAAGTAAATTTACTATAATAAATAGACTGTTAAGTTCTTTTTAATGTATACTGTATACGATTTTTCCCTCTGATAAAATTGGTGTTTTAAGTTTTATTTGTGTGTGGGGGGGGGGGAGGGGGGGGGAAGCCCATACATTAACTCATTTTCTGAGCTTTCCGAGCTTTAATCTTCACCTTATCTCCCTGCCCTGTGCTCCATTAGCATTCACCACTTGCTTCTTGAAATGCACACCTTAAGTACGCCATGGAAGAAATGGTTTGGTAATACCACAAAGGACAAAACTGTGTTAAAATAAAATGCACAGTACACTCAATTAAAAATGAACTGTTAAAACATCTTAACTAAAGAAAACTCATTCATCACTGGACTTTATTACTTAACCCATCTCCAAATAGAACAATGTTTAAAATGTTTAAAAAAGAGATAAAATGAAGGCATACTCAAAAGCAGAAATATCAAAACCAGATTACCATCATCGTCCCAAAAAATTACAGCCAAAACATAAACTGATTTATATGCTTTATGTCATATGACAAATAGTCTAAAATCAAATATATAAAATATTAAGAAATAAAACCTAAACATAAAATTTAAAAGAATCACAAATGTTTCATATTTGTGCAAATGAATTAAACACATGTGTATGTAAATGAAGGTTCATCTCAGAAGGCCCTGGTCTGCTCAGGCTGCCAAAACAAACCCCTCATGCATGGGTGGCCATGCCCAAGGTGAGCTTTCAGTAAGGACTCTCTTGCTGGCTTGCAGATAGCCAACTTCTCATGCGTCCTCATATGGCCTCTCCTAAGTACGCACAAGGAGAGAAAGCACGCAAGGGCTCTCAGGTGTCCCTTCTTATAAGGATACTAATCCTACAGCATCAGAGCCCCACCCTCAGGATCTCATTTAACCTTAATTTCTTCCTCAGAGGCCCTGCCAATATGGCCACGTGGGGCATAGGGCTTCAACCTATGAATGTGTGGGGGACACAAATATTCAGTCCATAAGATATTATAAAATAACCCTAAAATCTGCCAACGTCCAGAACCTCACCAACAGTACATACCCCTGGCGCGTGTTCAAGGTAAGTTAATGTGCTACTTACACTAGTGTCAGCAACAGGCTGCGGTGTCGGCAGCTGAACCGCATATCTCCAAATGTGAGCAGTCTGATCTCCAGAAGCTGAAGAAAGAAATTGGGGGAAAATGACTCAACATGCACAGCATGTGTAAAATGTGCTTCCTGCTACACTCTGGCTAAGCAAGATTTTTTTTTTAACCTAGTGGTCATTAGTGAATACACTTTACTTAAAAAGCTAAATATGGGTGACTGCATAATGCTACTGACAATAAAATTAAGTGCGTAAAACTAAGGCAATGGTTACTTATAAAAACATCCCCCTTTCACTTTAGGGTAGAAAGCTGAAGGGTCAGAGAATATTTACAAAGAGTGGACTGTATTCCCTATCTGAGTAACTAGAAGCCCACTTAGGGTACAACCCGTAACTTGTCGTGGTGTCAACTTGATCTCTCTTCATATCAGCATGGCATCCACACCCTTCTGTTGCCACTGTAGCCACTACTCTACCTGTCTGTTGCCATCAGTCACATCTTGATTTCCTTCCCTCCTTTCCTGCCTGTCTCCCTCCATCTTCCCTCTTCCCAACTCCCAATTTAGTAAGGTTGAAATGAATCGCCTACTTTATTTACTCCCCAGTGTCTACTCAGGTATTAACTAGCTACTGCATGCAAGGGGCCTGTGAAAACAGGACTCTCAAATGAGCTTCCCCCCAGGTCGTATTAAGAGCAGCCTCTTAAGCCTTCCTTTTGTCCTCTTCCCTGGGGTTGGCCAGATCCAGCCCCCAGGGCGAATACAGGCAGCACCATTCTGCACACAGCCCTGCCCACTCTGCGCCAGGCTGGCCACTGCTGCTTCAGAGCTACCCAGGGCTGTGTAGTCCTGGCCCTCACAGAGATACAAGCTTTTACTTCTGGTCCTCCACAGGAAAGCTAGCTGACCTCTGCACTAACCAAGCATTTATCCCTCAGCATTACTATCAATGTCCCCAAAACACCTCAGAGGTCTCCAGGTATTAGACCATCTTACAGGGAAATTCCTCAGTGCAACAATGAAGGTGTTTTTTAAATTACTATATAAAATTGTGACAAACCCAAGCTCCCACAGCTCAGGAGAACTACCTCGAAAGGAATAAAACCACTGGCTCTGCAGATAGCCGTGCTTTGGAACTACCAATTTTCTCATTTATTTCAAATGACCATACTAGGAATTCGGCAGGAATGAAGGGCTTTAGAGAACTGAGTTACAGCCTGTGGGCAATTGCTGCGGTGTGGGCAGGCAACACAGGTGAGGGAATGGCTCATTAAAAAGGCCCCAAGAAAATCAAGAGTAGATTTTAATCTCATGATTAAGTTAAGCTCATCTAATCTGTAATCCACTTTTGGTTAAAAAAGTGCCACTTAATGTCCTCTTCTTTACTCCACATGTAACTCATAAAATGTCTGCTAACAACTGTCTGACTTTTGTAAAAGGCACTGATGAGAAAGGAATGGGTACAGATCCTTATCAATAACTCAGTTCAACAAAGAAAGAAAATAAACATACCAGTGAGAGCCAACTGCTCTGATGGGTGAAATTTTATAGAATTTACTGCAAAACAAAAATATTACAAAAACAGGTTTAAAATAAAGATACATCAATATTTATTAAAGCTAGAGCATGTATTGCAAAGTTAAACTTAAAAGAACTATGATAGCTCAATATTAGATCCTCCCATTCAATTAAACTATGCACAAATGTGTAAAAGAGAACAGACATACAGTAAAAAAAGACTGAATATAAACTACTGAAATGACAGAGCACAGGACATACGGAAAGAAAATACTAATCATCTATTTTTTTTTTTAGAAAGGCAAGTCATCTAAAGTTAAAAATGAATCAGGATGAAAAAAGAAAACCTAATTATGACAATAGGCAGAGGCAGATCATACCTGGGACACGTTTACAGCCCAGCCAGCCAACCATAACCCTCCCTCCTTCCCAGCTTTCCGAAACCCAATCTGTTCTGTTTCAGGAAAGCCTGGGAACACAGAAAGGGCAGGCCCCTGCCAGCCTCAGGAAAATCGGGATGAGGTTAAGACAGTTCTCCTCCAGTCTCCTTATCAGACATGGGAATCTGCCCAAGATCCTCTGAAGAAGCTCTTTTCCTAGATAAAATAGCCAGAGCAAGAAGCGGAGTATAGGGAGCCTCTCACCACCTTCTTGGCTGTGCAGTGACAACACAGTAGGATAAGTATGCAGATGCTGGAACCTGGCTTCATGACAGTGCTATCCAGGGAGTGACTGGTCCTGAGCCCTCCCTGACCACCAAGAAGCTCTCCATCAGTCAAACAGGGGTCAGAATGGGTGCAAGACCATGATTCAGTCAGTGGCTCCCAGGCACCCCAACACAAGGCTGACCCAAGTCACCTAGGAAGCCCACCTTCACTCTCACACCTTGACAAGAGACAGGTGGCCCAAGTACAGAATGTACAGGAAGTTTTACCAAACTTCAACGAGTCCTTTATGTCAGCAAGATTCCATTAGGTGGGCCATTAGAATTACACTGTTCTAAGTGACTGAAAATGCTAGGAGCTACTCTTTTACATTAACACTAGACCACAGATAGCTGTGGGAAGGGCTGTGAAAATTGATCACCTTAAAAAGTGACCAGTAAACAATGCTTTTTAACTATTACTGCATTGCCAACAGACCATATATTAATGCTCCCAACTCAATGAGAAACTCTGGTATAAGGAACCAGAGATCCATTTTTGCTTTGGTATCTACGTGCACTTGAGCAAATGACTGGTGAAAGTGGGAGCAATCGTAGCACTTGCCTCCCGGGCCACTATGAAGTGTTAATGGAAGAATGGGCGCCGAGGGCTTAGCCAGGTCTACGTAGAGTGGGCTCTGGGTGGCCTTGGCAGCAGCAGTGCTGGTCTGTCTTCAGCATTATTCACACAGAAAAGACAGGGAAACCAATGCTTCTCTTACAAAAATGACCTAGAATCCAATCAGGCGGCACTATAGGGCAGGCTGGACGCAACACCGTATGGGAGGGTTTGGAGCTAAACCACCCCCCTTAGCAGAAAGTCAGGAAAGCGAGGAAAACACAGAAAAGGTGGCAGAGCACCAAGCACCATGTTTAAAGATGCAGTGGAAGCAGCCAAGACACAGCCACCTAGAGTCACAGTGGCTGTGGCACAACTAGGGAGAGGATGCCAGGCACAGCGGCTCCACGGCATCCCACCTGTGAGCCGTGCCCGACCAACTCTAATAGGGATGCTGCTGCAGGGGACAGCCAAGACCAGACGCTGGGCGGCTTCACCTGGGCTGCCAGAGGGGGCGCCCAGAGCCACAGGCATCCCCACAGCTAGAGGCAAAGGACCATCCAAATGTACAATTTTGTTCAGACGGGGGTGAAGAACAAGGCAAATCATCTCTAAGCAGTTATCCGACGCAGCCCAGCTGGTTTATCCACTCCCTTTAAAATAACCTTAGTCGTGTCACCAGAACACCACTGCATGGAAAAAGCAGAAACAGGGACAAAATACCAGCGTAGTGTCCTCGAGGACAGCACCCTCCGAGGAAGAGGGCTGGACACACCGTGTTCCTGATGCCTGACACCCAGAGCCCCATCGCCCAGCCTTGGCAAACCAAGGGCAGCACCCACAGCCCATCTGAGACCAAGTGACAGAAATCCTCTCCAGACACAGGGCACTACACAGGGCATGCACATGAGGTTTTCATACACAATACCAGATCATAAAATAAAAATCACTAGGCAGAAAAAGGATACATGAATAAAGGCAGTGAGAGAATCCCCACAGCTGAGCTGTCTGCTAGAAGATGGGACCACAAGGTGAGTGGGCCAGGACACCAGACTGAAGGACTGAAGAAACTCACCATGGAGAATGTAAACAGAAATAGTTACACAACAGAAAAAAGGAGAAACAATACCAGGCACTTTAGGAGACAGGATCAAAAGTCTAGAAACCCAGAAGAAATGGGACAGACAAGCAATCCCACACTGAGTATAAAAGAATGGCAATACCACCCCACACACAATGGAATGGCTAAAATCAGGCGGCATCCTAATAAAGGCTGCAGGAGAGAACCCAGAGCAGCCGGAAACTCCCCTACACTGCTGGCGAGTGGACAGCAAGGCAGTGGAAGCAAGCACTTCAGACATGGGCTCTCTGCCGCTGCTGAACATCCTACACCAAACAGAATGACAGCACATGTGCACAAGTGGACACCAAAGGCACAACCAGGAACCGCATACTTACATCTGTGATAGCCCAAAACCCAAAGTACCCAAATACACTGCAGACCCCCATGCACTGCGGACACACAACTATCACCAATGACCATCCCAAATGACCCAAACCCACAGTCCAGACCCCAGTCCTGGAGGTGGCCACACAGGTCTCGTCACCTTATAAACATGCAAGCTGACTGGTGCCCTTCTCGGCGTGTATGTCACACTGCCACAAACAGCTAGAGCATGAGAGCAGGACAGCAGTCCTAGGGCTCCCAGTGAGGTCTCAGTGAAGCCTGGGGCTGAACAGGAGTTCACAGCAAGGGGGCAGGTGCAGCGACTGGAGGCCCCAGAGCCCCCCAACCCCTCACCCTAGCACAGGCAGGCTACTGACAGACGAATTAGCAAGGTCAGAGAAGATTCTGCACAATGCTGTGATAAAAAGGAACTTTCACAGAACAAGAAAGCACTCTAGGAAATTAAAACAATGACAGCATGGAATTCTTTTCCAGGGAAAGGCTGAAGGATAACATTCAGGAAATCTCCTAGAAATAAAGAAAAAATATGGTAGAAAATGAAAGAGAAGATAATAAAATAAGAGGAACACTGCAGGAATTCAAACAACTTGACAGGAATTCCAAAACACAGGACTATGTACCAGAACTCAATGACACAGATTTCTAGTCCCAAAGGTCCCACTCAATGTCCAACACATTTTTTAAAAAGGCCTACAGAAAAAAATCCTAAAAACTTCAAGAAAAAAAATCCTATTGCCTATGAAAGAACAAGATTCAAAACAACATTCAACTTTTAATATCAATCCTGGAAGCTATTTTAAAAAATAGGACAATAGAGCACTGCCTTCAAATTTTTGAAAGTATTTCTATATAGAAAGTCATTCTCAGACAACGTATCAATAAAGTGTATAGATAAAACATATTTTCAAGAACTTATGGTCTCAAAATTTTCTTCTAAAACATCTTTTGTAAAGAAGCTATTTTCCCTAAAGCACAGGGTTTGGGAGAGAGAGGTGCTAACAGGAGAGAGGGGGAAAGAAACCCCAGGAGGAGACGGAAGGCAGGCACGTGAGAACTGGAACCACACCCGTCCATGGGAGTCAGCTCAGGAAGGGGCAAGGGGCAACAAAGGGACACAGGCCTGTGGAGTGTGGCTGACACCTGTCAGGCAGAGCATAAGGATGGGTATGGGAGGCACACACAGAGCCACAGGAAAACACTGTTCGTTCTCTTCTCTTCAGAGAAATCACCCCTGGGCATCAGCTGCAACAAGGTGCACACAGGGACGGCACCCTTCCCCCGGCCAGAACAAACACAGAACATCACCACATGGGGAGAGTAAACCTCAGAAATGAATACATACTCTTTGACAAACGTATACATTTCAGTTCCAAAATGCTCTATGTGTGGCTTTCCAGGCAACATTAAATAAAACACAGGTTAACTCCTGTTTATTGGTATGCTGTTTAGAAGAGCCAAACTTTCCCTTTATGAAGCTCACATAGCTAGAGGCACAACAACTGTCCACCCAACTGTCCTGACAGCCAACTCAGCACACTTCCTATCAAGATACAGATGACTTAGTAAAGCTCACCTGATCCCACATGGCCTGTGTACTTGACGAGGCACTTCCCTGCCTCGATGCTCCATAGCAAAGCCGTGTGATCTGCAAGATCAAAAAACAGGAATAACTGAGCCGTCACCCATCTTTTTAATAAAGACTTAACATAAATACTCTAAAAATGAGAAGTTACATTACCAATAATCTCTTACAACTCTACACTACTCTGCAATTCAAATGATCCAAGAAAATGTTTCCAAGAAGTGGGTGACTTGCCCAAGGTCACAGAACTGGCAAAGGGACCAGGGACTTGATTCCCTAGCTTGCTGTCCACACTGGCTGCACCCCACCTGAGACTTAAACACAAGCATCATTTACATATCAGTTCATTATTTGGTTGAAATATTAAGACTTCAAAACACCATGCAGTATACAAATGCAAATAGCATTCAAATCCAGTTATAAATTATTTGAGGTAAGAACTATTCCTTTGGACCTTTCCTCTTATGGGCATAATAATAAAAAGATAAAAAGTTGACCTAATAGGAAAATCTGAAAAATGAATGCCAATTATCTAAATGAGATTTTCAGAAATATCAAAATAGGACCCTATTTTATATTTTTATTATTTATTATTTTTATTTAAATTTAGTATTTAATAATTTAATGTTTAATAATTTATGTTTTAAGGTAAACAAAAAGTAAAAAATGTCTTGAAAACACATAAATCACTAACCAGAATATTTAAAACATTAAATTAAAATTAAATTTAAAATAAAATATTTAAAACATTAAAAGAAACAGTTAATTTATTATTATTATTATTCTTTCTTTTTCACTGTAATTTCCTAAACAATCTGCAGTGTTCATGTACGAATATAGTTTTAAACAAGGGAAAGACCTTTCTTCATCATTCTAACATTTAAGACTTTCTATTTCCACTTTAAAAGACAGATTGTGGGCAACTTCTCATGAGCTGGGAAAGTTATTTTCAACAGGTAAGCATCATTTTTAATTTTACCAATTTTCACCTGAAGGGTTGTTAGGACATGCACCTTAGGTAGCTTTCAAAAAGTTATCTTTTCTTTAATGAGAAGAAAGGGTCTCCAAAGGCTACCCCATGGGCCTCACTTCTGCCTAAATCCTGGGACCGCAAGGCCCCTTCAGAGCCCACACCACACTTCCCTTGGCCCTCCTCATGAGCAGGAAAAACATGAAATTTATTTTCATGGCAGATGTACACCTGACTACAATTAACAAGAAAGCCAATCGAAAACACACCTATGCTGTTTAAGACACTCTTAAACATGCCATGCAGTGATTTGCTGACCCAGAAGCCCCCACAGAGACCCAGATAAGATGCCACACCCGCAGTCATGAGCACCCCACAAGGCCATCAGAGCGAGCAAGGCAAGGTGCTGGGCTGGTACGCCTGCTTCCCAGACCAGCAGGCCAGTCATGCCTGACAAATGGAGAGACTGGCCTTAGACTCACCAGCAGACGCAGTCCCCAGCACCACGGGCTGTGTCCTCGCCACACTGACATCCCAGATGCCATCCCTGTGGCCAATGTACTCCTTCACAAGCTGGCACACGGCCCTCGATGTGGTGGTCTTAAAGCTGGAGACAATCTAATGAAATCATGACAGGAAGGAGTATTGTAGACAATTTACTGAATGAATGTTTTTAAGTTAAAAAAGGTAAAACAGTGAAAAATGTCTTGAAAACACACAAATCACTGAACAGAATATTTAAAACATTAAAAGAAACAGAAAATAAGCACAAACAGTGGAACTCATCCAGTTGGGTTCACAAAGCAGGAATGAAGCCTTTGTGAAGGCCTCAGAAAAGCCCCTCACCACCCCCACATTGATATAAGTATGCCCTACAATGGAGGATGGACATATTTATACGCTGCAAGTCACTCTTCCACAAACCCAAATGAAAAGACAAAATTTCCAAATTCTTTCAAAAAATGGGGCTAGCATGACATGAAAAAGTCAAGAGGGTATGCCAAACCCTTAATTAACATTCATTATTTTTATTATTTGGGGACTTTCTTTTTCTATTTTTGGTAATTTACACCCAGCCACATATAATCAGGAGAAAACAGCCCACCATGAGGAGGAACCAAAAGCCAACACTGTATCAGATGACATCTGTCCCACCCTGTGTGAATGAGGAAGTGGCACCTGCGCTGTGCCAGAGAAGACACGGAGCAGAGCGGCAGGGTCCCCTCTGGCAGCACAGTCTCCCAGGAAAGACCAGAGAAGCACACGAGAAGTGCACATTTTGGGAGGCACCATCATCTTATACAATACACACAACAAATACTTCTCACTTTCTCTTACAAGGAAAAGTAGGAAGTACTTGAGGAAGACTTACTAATTTGACACAAAGAACTCTTCAGAGTTTGGTTTTTAAATTGTTCTCAGAAGAATGACTATTCAGCTTTTAAATAAGTTGAAATAATGGAGATTAATCAGAATACTGAAATCACAAAATGAAGTGGAGAAAAAAATGGGTGGCATTACACAGCTGTTTTAAACACTGATCTACTTAGCAAAGCCCTGTTTTTATTCTTAATATAAACACGTTAAAACACAATCTACTGTTACATCAATCCCAGCATGAGCATTCAAACTGATCGTAACACAGTGAACAACTACAGCAAGATGCTTTGGCACTGACACAAGCAGGTTCGGCTGACCTGCTGCAAGCCCTACAGAAGAACTCTCTCCAACTCAGACCCAAGCTTCTCCTCTTCCTGAAAGCTCATATCCTACCCAAACCTAGAAAACTGTCCCCCACAACATGGAGAAGTGCTTTTGCTGGCATAAGGCACCATGCAGATAGAAAGTAAGTCAACATTTAGGTTAAAGAACATGGAAAGCCTTCCCCATAAGTGGTAGTAAGTTTTATTTTACAAGTCTCTTGCCAAGTCTAACACAGACATTATCATCATAAGAAATGAACTGCTGGAGCCACGTTCCCAACCATCCCCTCCCACAGCAAAAGCAGAGTCAGGGCCGCCAGACTCAATGCCAACCACGTCGTTTCAGGTAAGACTGCAGAAGGGCAGAACAGCAGTTTATAAATACTGTAGCAAATCATTTCACGTGTTGCTTCCAAATGCCCATTACTTACTAACTCTCTTTGTTCTTAAAAATGCTAGCTTAGTCACAACCACAAAGAGGCCCAGCAATGACTGAATTGCTCAGAGGGCATGTACATGACAGAAAAGCAGAAAAGACAAGCCCCAAAGCTCACACCTGTCATCCTAGTTTCCACCTTAACTGAGACACAACCCAAAGGGCTTCAGTAAAATCAGAAAAGGCTTTTTCACAGCGAAAGACACTTATCTTTATAAAAAATATGTGTGAACGTTCTCACAAGTTCCTCTAAAGTCTACTGGCTGTACTATGGCTCTCCGCACACAGGCACTGGAGCTGCTCCACCAGCCCCCAAGAAGGGAAGGCTCTTCCGGGCTGCTTCCTGCACTATGGTGCCCCATTGTCTCACCCAGCACACTGCCTGCCTGTCCTGCTGGGTCAGGAGGGAGCAATGCTGCGTTCACGATTAGCTTTCTACCAAGAATATAGCTGCAGCACAGACCAGAATGCATTCTGTTATTGGTTATGTCTTCAATTTTCAGATAATGTCTTATATTCTCATTTTTACTCTCTAAGATGGGTACACACAGTATACAGAATGCTATGAGGATTAGTAATGTTTCTTAAAAATTCAGATGAATTTCTAGTATTAAAAAAATGACTGAGGCTTTAAATACCTCTAATACACGTTTTTGTAAGCAAAATATAACCCGACTTATCTTTAACCTTTGCCCAAATCTCACCTTTCACTACTCCTGATAACTTTACATAACCCTTTCGTCCTGTACTTGAGAAATGTTCAGAAAGCTTTGGAATTCGAAGACCACGCACTGTATATATAACATAAACTGTACCCATTGGAATAAGCAATATAATTCAAGATAATATAACAAGAAGTTAAATGAGGAAGAACATAATCTTTTTTTACGAAATGTTGATGTTTAATGTTAATTTATTAAAAACTTCAAAACTAGTAGTGTAGTTAGATAATACCTAACAAAAAAATTAGCAATTGACCACGTAACATTCAAGAGTTATCAAAAGAAACAAGAAAATGTTTCAAATAAGAATAAAGCAGCAAGACTGAATCTGCTCTACTAATTGTGGTTAACCTCACTGGATATCATGCTAAGTAACTTTATGCTCAAGGGAACAGACTGGGAAGAGAAACCTAATATTTATACCACCGCAGCCGACTCACCACAAATTTCAACTTTTCCCTCAGGTTTGGCAAAAGGAATGTATAATCATTAAGGTTACCTAATTAATTTAACTTTTGTATGTTCAAAATATTCCAAATCAGAGATGCATACAAAAAATTATCTGGCTTGGACACAGACCATTACTTCTTTTGTTCATGCTTACAAAATTAGAGGAGGGTAAAATAAATTGTTAACTATAGTTAACATAATTCTCATTGCTTTATACCATTAGCTTTCTCCAAATTCAGTGTCTCTGTATCAAGCCAAATAACAATACAAAATGTATATTCCCTAGAAAAAGACAATGTCCATACTAATGAAGAATGTATTAATCTCAATTAGGGATCAGGGCCGGTTAGTCTGTAGGTATCTACACACTGTGGCCATTTCACACTACATAGGATACTGCTTTTAAAAATTAAATTCTCCTCAACACCGTAAGTTTATCTATTACTACCACCATTTCTATCAGAAAACCTTAGAACTTAAGCAGACATCTGCACTCCTTAAACCACAAGGGCAGCCCAAGAACCAGCACTTAGCATACCTTGCTGGTGGAGGCCTTGTAGGTGGTCTTCAGTTTCTGAGAAAGCTGGCTGGTACTGTGGCTGGCTGCAGAGACAGAGAATCAGTGATCAATACAATCACAACCAAAAGGCCACAGAATTCCAGAGCTGGGACAGAGTGCAGGCAGAAACTTCAATCTTCCATTTCACATAGGACAGGGAAACTCCAGGGCTCCTAAGTCTACAATGACATGGAGACAACAGCAGAGCTGGAACAAGAACCCAAGCTCCCTGGCATTTGTGAATCATGCACTTCAAGTTCTGCTCGTGCAGGAAACAGATGAACCTGTGCCTTCCTTAAACTGCAAAACTCCCCCCAAAATAACCTACAGAACCCTTTTTGAACACTGTCCCATACCTTTTGTCTTGAGCTGGCCCTTACTCAGTTCTGCCCCATCAATGGCTTGTCCTTCAGCAGCCAAACGTTCATTGAGGGTCTCAATTTCCCTACGCACTGGGAATAAAAACATTTTTTTCAAGAAGGTAAAATACATACTTCTTATGATTAAATAAACTCACCACTTCCAAAACTTGAGCACATAAAAATGTTATATATTATCAGATAAACCCACACACATATGGCCGATTAATATATGATAAAGAAGCCAAGGATATACAATGGGGAAATGGCAGCCTCTTCAACAAGTGGTGTTGGCAAAACTGGACAGCTACATGCAAGAGAATGAAACGAGATTATTGTCTATCCCCATACACAAAAGTAAACTCAAAATGGATCAAAGACCTGAATGTAAGTCATGAAACCATAACTCTTAGAAGAAAACTTAGGCAAAAGTCTCTTGAATATAAACATGAGCAACTTTTTCATGGACACATCTCCTCAGAGAAGGGAAACAAAAGCAAAAATGAACAAGTGGGGCTTCATCAAAATAAAAAGCTTCTGTACAGTAGAAGAAGAAGGCATCCTACAGTATGGGAGAATATATTCATAAATGACATTCGATAAGGGGTTAACATCCAAAATTAGTATAAAGAGCTCATACACCTCAACACCCAAAAAGCAAATAACCCGGTTAAAAATGGGCAGAGTATCAGTAGATGAATGGATAAAGAAGATGTGGTACATATACACAATGGAATACTATTCAGCCATAAGAAAAAAACAAATTCTACCATTTGCAACAATATGGATGGAGCTAGAGGGTATTATGCTCAGTGAAATAAGCCAGGCAGAGAAAGACAACTGCCAAATGATTTCCCTCATTTGTGGAGTATAACAACAAAGCAAAACTGAAGGAACAAAATAGCAGCAGACCCAGAGACTCCAAGAAGGAACTAGTGGTTACCAAAGGGGAGGGGTATGGGAAGGGGGTGGGGAGGGAGGGAGAAGGGGATTGAGGGGTATTATGTTTAGTACACATGGTGTGGGAAACATGTAGCACAGAGAAAGGCAAATAGTGAATCTGTGGCATCTTACTACACTGAAGGACAGTGACTGCATTGGGGTATGGGTGGGTACTTGATAATATGGGTAAATGTAGTAACCACATTGTTTTTTCATGTGAAACCTTCATAAGAGTGTATATCAATAATACCTTAATAAAAAAAAATGGGCAAAGGATCTGAATAGACACTTCTCCAAAGAAAATTGAGATGGCCAACAGGCACATGAAAAGATGCTCCACATTGTTAATTATCAGGGAAATGCAAATTAAAACCACAATGAGATATCACCTCACACCAGTTACGATGGCCAACATCCAAAAGACTAGGAACAACAAATGCTGGTGAGGATGCAGAGAAAGGAGAACGGAGAACCCTCCTACACTGCTGGTGGGAATGTAAATTAGTTCAACCATTGTGCAAAGCAATATGGAGGTTCCTCAAAAAACTAAAAATGGAAATATCATTTCTCCCAGGAATTCCACTCCTAGGAATTTACCCTAAGAATGCAGCAGCCCAGTTTTAAAAAGATATATGCACTCCTATGTTTATCGCAGCACTATTTACAATAGCCAAGAAATGGAAGCAACCTAAGTGTCCATCAGTAGATGAATGGATACAGATGTGGTACATATACACAGTGGAATATTATTCAGCCATAAGAAAAAAACAAATCCTACTATTTGCAACAACATAGATGGAGCTAGAGGATATTATGCTCAGTGAAATAAGCCAGGCAGAGAAAGACAAGTACCAAATGATTTCCCTAATTGGTGAAGTATAACAACGAAGCAAAACTGAAGGAACAAAAAACAGCAGCAGATTCACAAACTCCAAGAAGGGACTAAGGGTTACCAAAGGGAAAGGGGGTGGGGAGGGAGGAAGAAGGGGATTAAGGGTATTATGATTAGCACACATAATGTAGGGGGGACATGGGGAAGGCAGTATAGCAGAGAAGACAAGCAGTGACTCTGTAGCATCTTACTATGTATGCTGATGGACAGTGACTGAAATGGGTTATGTTGGGGGGGGGAGGCTTGAAAATATGGGTGAATGTAGTAACCACAATGTTGCTCATGTGAAACCTTCGTAAGAATGTATGTCATAATGTTGGGGGGGCACGGGGAGGGCTAAAAAAAAAAAAGGAATGTATGTCAATGACACCTTAATAGAAAAAAAAATGTTATATATTAGTATGGTCTGAACAAAGACATGAATAATATCCTAATAAAGAAGATCAAGTTTAAAGATTTCTCAAAAAATTCAAGAGTCTTCCAAAAAATAAAACCTCTAAGGCCCTTCCTACACTGGGAAGATATTATGCTATCAGGGTTCTCAAGCAGGGCTTGTGGATTTCAAAATAGTTCCTTTCCCTTTTACTTTATTCTGTATTTCTGAAAACACTCTTATACTATCTGGAATTCAATGAAATCTTACAGTCTAGCTGAGAATAATAAAATTGGGGAGAAACATACAAAAACAAAACCTAACTACTGCTGCATGGCACCAGAGTGCCAAGTGAGGACTATATATAACAAAGATTAAAAATGGAAGGAAGTCATGAACAATGAATAGGAAATAGAGAATTACGAGGAAAGAAGAGAAGATAAAAGAGAAGATAAAAGAGAAGGGATATCAGTTAGTTATAAAGAAAAGAATCAGCAAAGACATCATGGGGAAAGGAGGCCGACACAGTGGGCACTTTTCTCTCCCTTGGGTCCTAAGCAGGGCTGAGAGACCAAAGCTGTCCGACAAGGAGGAGAGAGACCCAGCCAGGGGAAGGGACTCATGCTAAGATACAAGTGACCCTGGCTGGCCAAACACACCCAGCTCCAAGGTTGTGCCCAGCACCACCACACCGCCTCCCAAGACTATGCAAGATCTGTACAGGCTGCAACAGGTTAAGGGGCAGGGTGAACACAGAGTGAGACCAGGTTGGAAGGCTGAGGGCTCTGGAAACACCCAATCTGAGCAATTCTGACTCTGACAAAAGCAGGCAGACATGAAAACCATTCAGCACTAGACAGCAGAAACTCATAGCACCTCTAGCATTAGTCATTTGCAGTCCTATCCATAAATCATTAAGGCCTTAGATCAATAATACTTGGATCATTACAACTCTGACACCTTAACAAAACTTAAAATCATATGTACTACATGGCACCTAGTTTTTATTTTGTAAAAAGTTCGAATAACTTCTCCCTCGGTCAATTTACAAGATGGACTTAAAAGGAGAATCCAATATTAAACATTAAATTTTCCAATAGCAAAGTTTAAGTGACATAGGAATGCACTCTTCACTACTGATCCAACCACACCACCTACCTAGTTCTAGAGTGAAAATATTGTAATAATGCAAATGCTGTTTATTAGTATTCAATTTTTGGATATCACCTTATAAAGCAATTTTGGAATCAACTTATAAAGCATTGAAAGACCTGATTAAGGCTACATCTGCATGATATAAATTTTATAAACACAAATCCTATAAAAATAACAGAAATTGGAAAATAATGGAGCAGTGGGAGGGGTTCATGTACTAGGGTTACTAAGTGATGCGTGAGCACATGTGGCCTAAAGCTCACAAGTTACAAGTAAAAGTAGATTAAGTATACAAATATAATTGTGAGAACTAAAAGCACAGAATGCAGAAAATGCTTTTCATTCAGAGTGGGACAGGCCGATACAGAGATATGGCAGATAGTTTTCCTGTTCATACTGCCTGATTCCTTAAGCAAATTAAGGTATTGCTTCTAAAGCAAAATTTAAAAAGAAAAACAAAAGCCAAACTAATAAAAACTATTTTTATTTACCTTTAACTAATAAGTCAGATAATACATACATTTCAGGTAGTTCTCAAAATATGGTATAGCTTAAAGAAAAAAATGAATCAACATATTCTCAATTCACAGTATACAATGTAGGAAAAGCTGTAAGATGCATTTATTTTTCATAAAATCATAGTTTGGATCGGCAGGTGTGGTTGGCAGAATATTGATGTCCCAAAGATAATCTAGGCATTCTATGACTTGAACATGAGGCACTGGGACTCCAGGTGTGGATGTGGAGATTACCCTGCATGACCCCAACAGCCCATCCTTCCCAGGTGTTCTTAGGAGAGGGTCAGAAACACACCAGGACTACACTTGCCACTGACGGCTTTGAAGACGGACGAGGGAAGAAGGGCTTTGAGCCAAGGAACACAGCAGGCTCGAGACATCAAGAAGGCCAGCAAGAAGGCCAGCAAGAAAGTGGGGACCTCTGCCCTCACCCTGCAAGAACTGGTATCTGCCACAATCCAAACAGGCAGGAGACAGCTCTGCCAACATCTTGATATTAGTCTGGTGAGAACCATAATGGACTTCTGATAGCAGAGCTATCAGGTAATAAATGTGTGTTATTTTAAACCACTGTGTTTGTGGCTAAAGCAGAATAGAATATTGATACAGTGGTGAATATCCACCTGCAAATTTGACTCTCAAAAGATTTCCATGGATAAGTGAAGAGCTATAAAAGTTTATAAAGACAGAAAATACTCACATTCTAAATTTTCAATATAAAGGTTTTCAAATTCTCTTTCTATTTGACCGAACAGTTCCAGAAGCGTACTGCGAACGGAGGAAGGCAGTTTAGAATCCTGCAGAAAAAGAAGATTTAAAATGAATGAGTGAATAAGAGACTCTGATACGAAGTAACAATACATTTTTTATAAAGTGATTTATCATTTATCTTAAACTGGTATTTTATATGTTTATGTACTTCATTTCTTATATATAAAGTGCTTAAATAACTTAATATCATATTTCCTAAAATCAAATTGCATAAATGGCTACCCAGGACAATATGGGATTCAAAAACAAGCATTTCTTCAAAATGCCTAAGTTTTCCTTTTATAAGGGAGGAAACAGGCCTACCTTATTCAAATATCCCAATTTGTAGAGAAGACAGGCAATTCCCATAGATGAAATTATATTATAAACAGCCTTTAAGTTCTATCATATGGTATAAGTTAATTTTAATAAGCTATATACTAACAGAAGATGTGCCTTTTATAATAGTGTTCTCATGTCCACTGTGTTCTAAGCAAAATAAACTGGGTATTTCCTGTAACTCTACTTAATACCTAAAAAGATAGTTGTAAAGAGGGAAAAATGAGACATCTCACCTGTAAAAGCATACATGTTAAAGTAAAATATTAACATGTGAGTTCCCAGATGCACCACATCTTCAAGCCTACATGCCTCTGCATGTGCCCTGCACACCTGTAGTCCCCTTTCCTAAAGCTCACAGCTCACAGAAGTCAATGCAGAGAAGCAACATCTCAGCTGAATTTTTAGATATAGTCAGCCCAGTAAGTGGTGTCCTAGGCAACAGCTCTGTTCACAGTACTTACTTCCAAACACAGTCTGCAATCTAATCTCCTAAGGGCTGGGCCTATATATATTTTGTGTGTGCCCTGCTCCCAGCACTTAAGAGTATTTTCAAAGACCTATACTCCAAAAACTACAAGACACTCATGAGAGAAATTAAAGAAGATACCAATAAATGGAAACACATCCTGTGCTCATGGATAGGAAGAATTAATATTGTCAAAATGGCCATACTGCCTAAAGCAATATACAGATTCAATGCAATTCCTATCAAAATACCAACAGCATTCTTCAACGAACTAGAGAAAATCATTTGAAAATTCATATGGAACCAAAAAAGACCGCGAATAGCCAAAGCAATCCTGAGAAGGAAGAATAAAGCTGGGGGGATTACGCTCCCCAACTTCAAGCTCTACTACAAAGCCACAGTAATCAAGACAATTTGGTACTGGCACAAGAACAGACCCACTGACCAATGGAAGAGACTAGAGAGCCCTGATATAAACCCAACCATATATGGTCAATTAATATATGATAAATGAGTCATGAACATACAATGGGGAAATGACAGCCTCTTCAACAGCTGGTGTTGGCAAAACTGGACAGCTACATGCAAGAGAATGAAACTAGATTATTCTTTAACCCCATACACAAAAGTAAACTCAAAATGGATCAAGGACCTGAATGTAAGTCATGAAACCATAAAACTCTTAGAAGACAACATAGGCAAAAATCTCCTGAATATAAGCATGAGCAACTTCTTCCTAAACCCATCTCCTCTAGCAAAGGAAACAAAAGCAAAAATGAACTCATGGACTATATCAAACTAAAAAGTTTCTGTACGGCAAAGGATACCATCAATAGAACAAAAAGGCATCCTACAGTATGGGAGAATATATTTGTAAATGACATATCCAACAAGGGGTTAACATCCAAAATATATAAAGAACTTACATGCCTCAACACCCAAAAGGCAAATAACCCGATTAAAAAATGGGCGGAGGATATGAAGAGACAGTTCTCCAAAGAAGAAATTCAGATGGCCAACAGACACATGAAAAGATGCTCCACATCACTAATCATCAGGGAAATGCAAATTAATACCATAATGAGATATCACCTCACACCAGTAAGGATGGCCAGCATCCAAAAGACTAAGAACAACAAATGCTGGCAAGGATGCAGAGAAAGGGGAACCCTCCTACACTGCTGGTAGGAATGTAAGCTAGTTCAACCACTGTGGAAAGCAATATGGAAGTTCCTCAAAAAACTAAAAACAGAAATACCATTTGACCCTGGAATCCCACTCCTTGGAATTTACCCAAAGAATACAACTTCTTAGATTCAAAAAGATATATGCATCCCTATGTTTACTGTAGCACTTTTTACAATAGCCAAGATATGGAAGCAACCTAAGTGTCCATCAGTAGATGAATGTATAAAGAAGATGTGATACATATACACAATGGAATACTTTTCAGCCATAAGAAAGAAACAAATCCTACCATTTGCCAACAGCATGGATGGAGCTGGAAGATATTATGCTCAGTGAAATAAGCCAGGCGGAGAAAGACAACTGCCAAATAATTTCCCTCATTTGTGGAGTGTAACAGCGAAGCAGAACCAAAAGAACAAAATAGCAGCAGACCAAGAGACTCCAAGAAGGAACTAGTGGTTACCAAAGGAGAGGTGGGTGGGAGGGCAAGTGTGGAGCGAAGGAAAAGGGTATTGTGGGGTATTATGTTTAGTACACATGGTGTGGGGAGTCACGGGGAAAACAGTGTAGCACAGAGAAGGCAAATAGTGAATCTGTGGCATCTTACTATACTGAAGGACAGTGACTGCAATGGGGTATGGGGGGGACTTGATAATATGGGTAAATGTAGTAACCACATTGTTTTTTCATGTGAAACCTTCATAAGAGTGTATATCAATAATAGCTTAATAAAATAAAAATGTATTTTCAAAAAAAATTCTCATTTACTAAATTAGTCATCAATACTTAACTGTCATCAGTATAATTTTCTAAGTGACTTTTCAAATTTATATGCAGCATAAACTTTTTGATGTTTAATGAGTCACAAATTTTAATAGAAGATACAAATGTTTATTAAATTCTTTCTCATATTCTCTTAGGAAGACAGAAACTTTAGGTAAAATGATCTCTAATGATATAAGCATTTCAACAATGTTTTGAAATAATCACAGAATGCTCAAGTAAATTTCACGAACTACTTAAAAATATGTGAAGCCACTTGTTTAAAAACAATCTGGTAGAATGGGTAATACAGCCTCCCTCAACATCCCTCTAAAATACCAGTGAAAAAGAATGAAAACTTAAAATAACAATGAAAGTGTGAGCCATCACAATCAACATGTAACACACTGTCCACCCACCTGTGGCCTTTGCCACACTCTTCCCACTCCTCCTCCAGCAAGGCCTCCTTGCACCAGTCGTGGTGAGAAGACGGTCTGACTCCTACAAGGCCAAATCTCCTACATGAATCAATTTCTACTCATCTACATACGTGATGTTTAAGACCCTATCATTCAACGTCTAAGTGTTCTGTTTCCTTGAGCAGCAAATGCATCCTAATGTACTGCATGGTCAGGTTACTTCACTCGATAAATTAAAGACAGTCAGGAGCTGAGAACCTCCCACTGAGGGCAGATGGGCCAGGACAGATGACCTCAACTGCAGACCCTGAGCTTTTGATATCACTTGAGAAACTCATTGCAGCAAAGCTACTATGATTCAGGAAAGCTTTCAAATGAATTTGCATTTTATCATAGCCATGCGCACATAGATGCAGGAAGCATCCTCCCAGGCTACAATCAGTGCTTCATGCCTGCAGATTTGTCAGTCCTCTGCAACCACAGACGTCTCATCCTGCACTAAGCATTGCTTTTTAAAATACTCAGATTCATGAATCTAATACATAAACTTACCAAAATAGCTTGGTCACACAGATGTTCACGTTCTTTGACACTGCTCCCCAACAACTGGAAGAACATTTACTCTAACCTTGTCTAGGAAGTGATGACCTACTGTTAACTCAAATCCCTCAGAATCGGCCATCTGTTTGCATTCATCCACCCATACGTACCATGCCAACTGCTTACAACAAACACCACTGCAGCTTAACCAAGGAAAGCACCTCACACCAGCCACTCCAGGAAAATGTGCTCATCAAGGAAGCAGCATAGAGAATGCTGGAGACACCGACAGGAGGGCCCAGGAGCTTCAGCAGCTAGGCAGTTCAGCTTACAGAACTTCACAAAGGGGACTCTGAATTCAAGGACCTGTTTGTTCTACATCACAATAGAAAACAGGCACTCAGGAGGCCAAAAGAAAAACACATTTACCTCATAGGGAAGTTATCCCTAGAAGATGCTAGCAAAGCAGATTGTGTTAGAAATATAAGTAAATCTAATAAAATAAAATGTATCTTAAAATGTTACCCGCACTGTCCAAAGCAGTAGCCATAGCAACATTTGACTATTTAAATTTAAATGTAAGTTAATTAAAAATTTTTAAATTCCTGTCACACTAGCCATATGTATCTTATGGCACTCATATCTGATGGCACAGATCTAGAACATTCCACCATAACCAAAGTTCCCCTGCACAGCTCTAGAAGAAATGTTCACTTTCCTAAGTGTTGTGGGCTGACTTGTGCCCCCAAAGTGAAACACTGAAATCCTACCCGCAGGACCTCAGATTGTATTTGTAGATGGGGGTCTTTAAAGAGGTAATGCTTAAAGTACCATGAGGTCATGGAGTGGTCTCTGATACCACATGACTGGGGTTCTTATGAGAGGAGGAGATCAGGACACAGACACATGCACACACACAGGGACAACCAAGAGAGGACTCAAGAGGAGACGGCATCACAGGAGGGAGGCTCAGGGGAACAAGTCCTGCCCACACCTGGATCTCCCAACCTTCTGCCTCTAGGACTATGGGAGAATAAATTTTTGATGTTTAAGCTTCCCATCAGTAGTATTTTGTTTCAGCTATCAAAATTCACTAATGCACTAAGAATATCAAAGCCATTTTGAAGGCTCCTTAATGGTTTTGTTTCCAATATTAAGTTAAAACGTAATCATTTCTTTTAGAAAGCAGAACCAGGTACTTGTCCACTTATTCATCCATTTAAGACAAAATAATAGGATTCTCAGTATTCACTACATGGCAGCAACTGGCTAAGTTCTGACTGCATGCTGCTGCCCTCCTAGAACTTACAGCCTATAGACCAAAGAGATCAAGTCCCGGGCATAGTTCTGACAAGATCCAAAATTCAAATGAGCCAATTTCTCAGATTTAAGCTTTATTTTCCTATAACATATAGCCAATGAATTAGTTCTAATTGTGAAGGAACAGTTATAAATCAATATGAAAGATACACATATACTTAAACACAGATATAACTCTTATTTTACTATAACATATACTTTATTTACACTTTGCAATATTTTTAAAATCTAACAGTTTCGTCATCATAAAGGAACTAGAAAAAGTATAAGCAAAATTTGCCTTTATCAATAAAATATTAGTTCATTTAATCAAAGGAAATATCAAATTATCAGAAAGACATGTAACATAGTAAACAGCAGATGACACTCTCACTACAGCAGACACAGCCAAAAAAGTTAATGAAAGATCTGGTTCCAAAAACTCTCCAAAGAACAGAAAAAGATCATTATAATTATACCAATTCTTCTTTTCTTGGGACTATCAGAAACGGAAAACCTAAAACTACACTGCCAAATCCCCTGTACAGAAAATAAAAACACCCACTTTTTTATTATTAAGTATTGCAAAAACATTAATCTATTCTGTGTAAGCTTGTATTTGACAGTAGTTGTAAATGGTTACAGTGGGTGGGGGGGTGTTGTTTTGTGTTTTTGGTAACCCATACTTTTTCTCTGTATATATATAGTTGGAGACCTATATTTATTGGGCTATTTATGGAACATTACAAACAGCATCAGCACTAACTTACTTGTCCTTCTAACATCTCTCTTGGCAGGCCCGTCCTCTCCTGCTCCGAGCTGTTGGTTCTTCTTATAGAAAGGCTATGAGATTTGCGTTTCTGTTTTGCTTGGCGAGCAGTTGAACAACTGCCGCTTTCTGTGGGCATTACTTCTAGAAGGTGATGTCCTGGTCACTCCAACAATAACCTGAACAAAAGAAAGAGAAACAAGTACTTTACTTCTGATACACTAAACTGAAATGAAGGTAAAATAGTGGACAATTATTATTTTTAATTCCAAACTTTCTATTTGTAAGCAAATGGTTAACATTTACTATGTAATTTAGAAAGTTACAAATTAACATGCTTTAAGGTAGAGACCTCAGCCTTTGCTAAAGAGGTAATTTTTTCTTCAACTTTCATTGTTTTAAAAATAAAATAGCAAAGGGCTTAAAATACAGAACAACTCTGCCTTAAACAACTTTCCCTAGGCTCAGCCTACTCCTCAGAGGGCCCCAACTCAAACTGCATGTTCTAGACTATAGATTCTAGAGCAATGCTGTCAAGAGAAATACAATGCACGCCACACATGTAATTGTAAATTTGCCACTAGCCGCATGAAATGAAGTAAAAACAGTTGAAATTACTTTTAATGATTTATTTAACCCAAACATGTCTTAAATAATATCATTTTAGTCAACATAATAAACACTAATTTCACAGCTTGTGTGCTTCCTCTGCAACCTTCAATGTGTATTTCATATTCACAGCATGTCTCAATGGGAACTGGTCACATTTCAAGTGCTCACAAGACCTCAACATCATCCAAATATCTACATAACAAACATTTCATTTACCCATTCTGGACATTACCTAATTATTTCCTGTTATTATCGTTTCCTCCTCCCAATATAATCGTACCGCTGCTAGCAACTTATATAATTTTTTTTATTAAGGTATCATTGATATACAATCTTATGAAGGTTTCACATGAGCAACACTGTGGGCCCTACATTCACCCATACTATCGAGCCCCCAACCCCACACCACCACAGTCACTGTCCATCAGAGTAGCAAGATGCCACAGAGTCACAACTTGTCTTCTCTGTGCTACACTGTTTTCCCTGGGACCCCCATGGGTGCCAATCACAATGCTCTTCACCAGCCTTCCCCTACCCATCCCCTTTGGTAACCCCTAGTCCCCTCTTGGAGTGAGTCTGCTGCTGTTTTGTTCCTTTTGTTTTGCTTTGTTCTTATACTCCACAAATGAGGGAAATCATTTGGTACTTGTCTTTCTCCGCCTGGCTTATTCCACTGAGCATAATACCCTCTAGCTCCATCCATGTTGTTGCAAATGGTAGGATTTCTCTTCTTCTTATGGCTGAATAATACTGCATTGTGTATATGTACCACATCTGTATCCATTCATCTACTGATGGACACTTAGGTTGCTTCCATTTCTTGCCTACTGTAAATAGTGATGCAATAAACATAGGGGCACATATGTCTTTTTGAATCTGGGATTTGTTTCCTACAGATAAATTTATAAGAGTGGAATTCCTAGGTCAAATGGTATTTCTACTTATAGTTTTTTGAGGAACTTCCATATTGCTTTCCACAGTGGTTGAATTGATTTACATTCCCACCAACAGTATAGAAGAGTTCCTCTTCCTCTGTATTGTCGCCAGCGTTGGTTATTCCTTACCTTTTTGATGTTGCCCATCGTAACTGGTCTGAGGTGATATCTCATTGTGGTTTTAATTTGCATTTCCCTGAAAATTAGCTATGTGGAGCATCTTTTCATGTGCCTGCTGGCCATCTGAATTTTCTTTGGAGAAGCGTCTGTTCAGATCTTCCACCCATTTCTTAATAGGATTTTTGCCTTTTGGGTGTTGAGGCATATGAGCCCTTTATATTAATTTTGGATGTTAATCCCTATTTGAGTATGTTATTTATGAATATATTCTCCCATACTGTAGGGATGCCTTCTTCTTCTACTGATGGTGTCCTTTGCGGTACAGAAGCTTTTTAGTTTGATATAGTCCCATTTACTCATTTTTGCTTTTATTTCCCTTGCCTGAGTTGTGTTCAGAAAAAAGTTGCTCATGTTTATATTCAAGAGATTTTTGCCTATGTTTTCTTCTAAGAGTTTTATGGTTTCATAACTTACATTCAGGTCTTTGATCCATTTTGAGTTTACCTTTGTGTATGGGGTTAGACAATAATCTAGTTTCATTCTCTTACATGGAGCTTTTCAGTTTTGCCAACACCAGTTGTTGAAGAGGCTGCCATTTCCCCATTGTATATCCATGGCTCCTTTATTGAATATTAATTGACCATATATGCTTGAGCTTATATTTGGGCTCTCTATTCTGTTCCATTGTGCCAGTACCAAATTGTCTTGATTACTGTGGCTTTATAGTAGAGCTTGAACTCGGGGAGCATAATTCCCCCAGATTTACTCTTTCTTCTCAAGATTGCTTTGGCTATTCGGGGTCTTTTGTGGTTCCAAATGAATCTTAGAACTATTTGTTCTAGTTCACTGAAGAAGGCTCTTGTTATTTTGTTACGGACTGCACTGAATCTGTAAATTGCTTTGGAGCAGAGCAGCCATTTTGACAACACTAGTTCTTCCTATCCATGAGCATGGGATATATTTCCATTTATTGGTGCCATCTTTAATTTCCCTCTTGAGTGTCTTGTAGTTTTCAGGGTATAGTTTTTTCACTTCCTTGGGTAGGTTTGTTTCTAGATATTTTAATCTTTTTGATGCAACTGTAAAAGGAGTTGTTTTCCTTATTTCTCTTTCTACTAGTTCCTCATTAGTATATAAGAATGCAGTAGATTTCTCTGTATTAATTTTGTATCCTGAAACTTGGCTGAATTCAGGTATTAGTTCTAGTAGTTTTGGGGCGGATTCTTTAGGGTTTTCTATGTACAATATCATGTCATCTGCAAGCAGTGACAGTTTAACTTCTTCCTTACCAATCTGGATGCCTTTTATTTCCTTGTGTTGTCTGATTGCTGTGGCTAGGACCTCCAGTACTATGTTAAATAAAGTGGGGGGAGTGGGCATCCTTGTTCCCAATCTAAAAAGGAAAAGCTCTCAGTTTTTCACTGTTAAATATGATGTTGGAAGTGGGCTTGTTGTATACAGCCTTTATTATGTTGAGGTACTTGCCCTCTATACCCATTTTCTTTACAGTTTTATCATGAATGGATGTTGAATTTTGTCTAATACTTTTTCAGCATCTATGGAGATCTTTGTCCTTCTTTTTGTTGATGTGGTGTTTGACATTGATAAGATTTTTGAATACTGTACCATACCTGCATCCCAGGAATAAATCCCATTGATCATGATGGATGATCTTTTTTATGTATGTTTGAATTTGGTTTGCTAATGTTTTGTGGAGTATTTTTACATTTTTGTTCATCAGGGATATTGGTCTATAATTTTCTTTTTTTTGAGGTGTCTTTGCCTCATTTTCATATTAGAGTGATGCTGGCCCCATAGAATGAGTCTGGAAATATTCCCTTCTCTTCTACTTTTTGGAAAACTTTAAGGAGGTTGGGTATTAAATCTTCACTAAATGTTTAACAGAATTCAGCAGTGAAGCCATCTTATCCAGGAATTTTGTTCTTAGTTTTTTGATTACCAATTCAATTTGATTGCTGGTAATTGGTTTGTTCAGATTTTCTGTTTCATCCTGGATGAGTCTTGGAAGTTTGTATTTTTCTAGGAAGTTGTTCATTTCTTCTAAGTTATCCAATTTGTTAGCATATAAGTTTTCATAATATTCTCTAATAATTCTTTGAATTTCTGTGCTGTCTGCAGTGATTTTTCTTTTCTCATTTTTGATTCTGTTTATGTGTGTAGATTTTTTTTTCTTGATAAGTCTGGCTACGGGTTTATCCCTTTTCTTTATTTTCTCAAAGAACCAGCTCCTGCTTTCATTGATTCTTTCTATTGTTTTATTCTTCTCGATTTATTTATTTCTGCTCTGATCTTTATTATGTTCCTCCTTCTACTGACTTTGGGCCTCCTTTGTTCTTTTTCTACTTCATTAATTGTGAGTTTAGACTATACATATGGGATTGTTCTTCTTTCCTGAGGTAAGCCTGTATTGCAATATACTTCCCTCTCAGCACGGCCTTTGCTGCATCCCACAGATTTTGCATTGTTGAATTACTGTTGTCATTTGTCTCCATATATTGCTTGATCTCTGTTTTAATTTAGTCATTGATCCATTGATTATTTGGGAGCATGTTGTTAAGCCTCCATGTGTTTGTGAGCCTTTTTGTTTTCTTTCTAAAATTTATTTCTAGTTTTATACCTTTGTGATCTGAGAAGTTGGTTGGTAGAATTTCAGTATTTTTTAATTTACTGAGGCTCTTTTTGTGGCCTAGTATGTGGTCTATTCTGGAAAATGTTCCATGTGCACTTGAGAAGAATGTGTATTCTGCTGCTTTTGGGAGTAGAGTTCTATAGATATGTTAGGTCCATCTGTCCTAGTGTGTTGTTCAGTGCCTCTGTGTCCTTACTTATTTTCTGACCGGTTGATCTGTCCTTTCAAGTGAGTGGTGTGTTGAAGTCTCCTAAATGAATGCATTGCATTCTATTTCCTCCTTTAATTCTGTTAGTATTTGTTTCACATATGTCGGTGCTCCTGTGTTCGGTGCATAGATATTTATAATGGTTATATCCTCTTGTTGGATTAACTCCTTTATCATTATGTAATGTCCTTCTTTGTCTGTTGTTACTTTCTTTGTTTTGAAGTCTATTTTGTCTGATACAAGTACTGCAACACCTACTTTTTTCTCCCTATTAGTTGCATGAAATATCTTTTTCCATCCCTTCACTTTTAGTCTGTGTATGTCTTTGGGTTTGAAGTGAGTCTCTTGTAGGCAGCATATTGATGGGTATTTTTTTTATCCATTCTGTAACTCTGTGTTTTTTGATTGGTGCGGTGCATTCAGTCCATTTACATTTAGTTTGATTATTTATTAATATGTACTTATTGCCATTGCAGGCTTTAGATTTCTGGTTACCCAAGGTTCAAGAGCATCTTCTTTACTATCTAACAGTCTACTTTAAGTCACTAGGTACGCTGTGTCAAATACAATCTAAAGATTCTGGGTTTTTTTCCCCCTCCTTTCTTTTTCTTCCTCCTCCTCTCTTTATATATTAGGTGTCACATTCTGTACTCTTTGTGTATCCCTTTACTGACTTTGTGGGTAGTTGATTTAATTTTGCATTTCCTTAGTAATTAATTTGTCTATGTCCTTTAGTGTGGTTTTAATTTTCTCTTTTGACAGCTATGTACCCTTAGGAGCACTTCCATCGATAGCAGGCCCTCCAAAATACATTGTAGAGACGGTTTGTGGGCAGTAAATTCCCTCACCTTTTGCTTATTTGGAAATTGTTTAATACCTGTTTTAAATTTAAATGATAATTTTACCGGGTATAGTATTCTTCGTTCAAGGCTCTTCTGTTTCATTGCATTAAATATATCATGCCACTCCCTTCTGGCCTGTAAGGTTTTGCTGAGACGTCTGATGATAGCCTGGTGGATTTTCCTTTGTATGTGATCTTTTTGCTCTCTCTGACTGCTTTTAATAGTCTTTCCTTATCCTTGATCTTTGCCATTTTAATTATTGTATGTCTTGGTGTTGTCTTCCTTGGGTCCCTTGTGTTGGAAGACCTGTGCACCTCTGTGGCCTAAGAGACTATCTCCTTCCCCAGATTCATGATGTTTTCAGCAATTACCTCCTCAAAGACACTTTCTATCCCTTTCTCTCTCTTCTTCTACAATGCAAGTATTGTTCCATTTGAATTGGTCACATAGTTCCCTAAATATTCTTTCAATCCTAGAGATCCTTTTTCTCTCTGTGCCTCAGCTTTTTTGTATTCCTGTTCTCTAATTTCTATTTAATTTACTGTCTGCTCTACCTCATTTAATCTGCTTTTAAATCCCTCCATTGTATGTTTCATTTCAGATACTGTATTTTCCAAAGTTTCTCTTTCTTGATTTCCTCTCTTGAATATTTTTCTGTAGCTTTGTGAGTATATTTATGATTTTTGTTTTGAAATCTTTATCAGGAAGATGGGTGATTTCAGTTTCACTTAGCTCTCTTTCTGGTGTTTTGTGGGATTTTGGTTTATACCAGGTTATTTTGTCATTTCATATTTGATTTGATTACTCTGGAAAAGTAACTTTGTGTACGCGGCACCCTCTAGTGCCCAAAAGCTCTACTCTTTGGAGCAATGGCAGGGGTCACAGGCAAGCAGCACCAGTGCCTGTTGGGAGGAAAGAGCTCCTTTCTGCTTCCCTGCTGCAGCGCGGCCCTCCATTGCTAGAGCCAGTGGGTGGGGCAAGCAGGGAGGAACCTCCACGTTACACCCCTATAGCTGCCATAGGCAGAGCCATCCTGTTTGGCCTGGTGCAATGGCAGGGTCAGCAGGTTTACAAACCGGTGCCAGCCAGGAGGAAGGAACAGCAGGCTGCACATCACGGTGGGGGGGCGGGGGGTCTCGGCATGTGTTGCCAAACGGGGATGGAGCACATGAAGCTCCTGAAAGTTTCCAACCTGCTGGGCTGAGTGCACTGGGATGATTTTATCCACCTGTCCTTTCTCCTGAGCAGCAAACCCTGTGTAATCCTTGCCCCTTTAGCACCCCTCTCACTGTTGGGAAATCTTTCAAAGTGTCCACCTTTCTTTTGTCCTGGAGCAGCTGATTGCAGGTATCTGTTCTCCACAAGCAGCTGGAATCTCAGTCTCTGAGTATTCCACCTGTCTTTGCCCTCCAATGCCACTAATCTCCAGAGCACCATGTATTGTGGGTTTGTGCTCCTGGAACACATCTCCAGGGCTGGGTGTTCAGCAGTCCTAGGCTTCTACTCCCTCTCCACTCTGTTTCTCTTCCTCCCACCAGTGAGCTGTGGTGGGGGGAAGGCTTGGATCTCACTGGACAGCGGGTTTGCTACTTTACCCTTTTCATGAGGTCTTCTGTTTTCCCCAGATGTAGGTAGTCTGTCGCAGTTTTCTTTCCAGACACTCTTTCAGGATTAGTTGTATCTGCTTTATTTTTGTATTATATGTGGTCTTAGGAGGAGGTTTCTGTCTCACTTCTCATGCTGCTATCTTCAAGCCTCTCTCTTTAGTTAATATCATTTTAAGTAATATTTATACATGACATTTTCCTTCTTCAACTTCATTTACCTTTGGACCTTACCTCTTCATGTTCTGTTTATTGATCCCTCCTCCCAATGTTAGTTCATGTAATTTTAAGTAATATACTTATGTATCTTCCTTCTCCTACAACTTTTGATCCCCTTCATCCCTCACTTTACTTTGTTTGGGAAGCTGCAAGTGCTTTTATTCAGCTCTTTCTGATAGCCATCCATCTCCCAGTTTCCCTCTATCACTTGAGATTGTTACATGAATGCAAGCAAACAGTGTCCTTTTGAGATTCTGAGCTTAATACTCTTGAGATCCACCCATGCTGATTCATGTATCAACAGCTACTTCCTTTTGATTGCTGACTGGTATTCCACAAAATGGTTGTCCTGTAATTTCTTTAACCATTCACCTACTGCAAAAAAATCTTAGTTCTTTCTAGTTTTTTTACTAATACAAATAAAGCTATGAACAATATATAGGTTTTTGTGTGAACATGGCTCCACACCTTTTGGATGACTGAGTGAGACTGCTGAGGCATAAGGCAAATACATGCTTAGTTCCTTACACATTTGCGTAGTTCCTTATATAGCCTTCATGGGAGTTACCTGTTGGACACATAGGTTGCAAAGTTTCTCCCAGTCTGTCACTTGTCTTTCATCTTAACAGTTTTTAACAGAGCAAAACTTTTAAATTTTGATGAATGCCACTTGATCATGTATTTTTCTTCCATGGAGCACACTTTTAGAATCATGTCTAAGAACTTTTCATTAACCCCAATGCCCAAAAATTTTCAACTATGTTTCCTTCTAAACATTTTAGTCCTACAGACTAGATTTAAATTCAGGAGCTAGTTGGGGTTAATACTGGCTATACTTATGTGGATTTTGGTTCTCTTCTGTGTTATACTGAATATGTATCTTTCCCTCTCTGCCAATAACAGGCTTGATTACTGTGCTGTCCTAAAATCAGTTAGTGATTTCTATCACTTAAATCTTTTCAAAATGGACTTCCGGGAAGATGGCGGTGTGAGCAGGGCGGCAGAAATCTCCTCCCAACACTATATTTATCTACGAAAACACAGAAAATACATCCATTCCTAAAAGAGAGACGAGAATACACAGGAAAGCACACAGCGTGCAGCTACACCCGAGAGGACTCGGCACCCCAAGAGGCGGGTAAGACACGGAGCCGCGACCCGGTGGGACCCAAGCCCTCCCCCACCCCAGCGCACCGGCGGGAGGAGAGGATTCAGAGCCGGGAGGGAGTGGAAGTACACCCCGCGAAGTAGCCAGCCCCGGTGATCTGCGCGGGGAGCGCTGACCCACATTGCACAGTGCAGCGGAGATTGGAGAGACAGATGGGCAGGATCTGAGCGGGCAACGCACCAGGGTGCTTGCAGCCGGCTTCCGGGAAGGAAAAAAAAAAAGTGCGCGCTTTCTTCAGCGGTCTTAAAGAGACAGGAGCTCAGCGGAGGAGCCGGATTGCCCCAGCACACTCAGCCCAGCAGGCTGGGAGTCCTGGGGAGTTTCAGACGCCTTAGCTGGCTACTGAGGAAGCGTAGCCATACTTAACACTTCTCACTGAGATCAACAGCCTCCTATTCGTTCCCACCCCTGCCAGAGCGATAAAGGGCCCTGCGGAGCGGCACAGTCACAGCTGTGGAATAGTGGGGCAATAGCGCCACCTAGAGCATTCCCACAGAATCTACGTCCAGTGGGCTTTTTTTTTGTTTTTTTTGTTTTTTGTTTTTTGTTTTGTTTTTGTTTTTTCTTTTCTTTCTTTTTTTCTTTTTTTCTTTCTTTCTTTTTTTCTCTTTTTTTTTCTTCTCTTTTTAAAGTCTTAAAGAGCCCAGCTGACATACGTGGCAACTATCAGTGACCAAATTATACAGCCATGAAAAGACAGAGGAATATGGTTCAGACAAAAATCAACCAGACAACCCCAGAGAGGGAGTCTGAAGGGATGGAAATGCACAGCCTCCCTGAAAAAGAATTCAGAATAAAAGTCATAACCATGCTGATGGACCTACAGAGAAATGTGCAAGAGCTGAGGGAGGAAGTGAGGGAACTGAGGAAAGACAACACAGGAATCAGACAAGCGATCGACGGGCTTAACAGTAGAATGGATGAGATGCGAGAGACTGTTAATGGAATAGAAAACAGAGAACAGGAGTACAGAGCAGCTGAGGCAGAGCGAGATAAAAGGATTTCTAGGAATGAAAGAATATTAACAGAACTGTGTGACCAATCCAAAAGGAACAATATTCGCATTATAGGAGTACCAGAGGAAGAAGAAAGAGAAAAAGGGATAGAAAGTGTCTTTGAAGAAATAATTGCTGAAAACTTTCCCTCGCTGGGGAAGGAAGTAGTCTCGCAGTCCACTGAAGCTCATAGATCTCCCAACACAAGGGACCCAAGGAAGACAACACCAAGACACATAATAATTAAGATGGCAAAGATCAAAGATAAAGACAGGGTATTAAAGGCAGCTAGAGAGAGAAAAAAGATCACCTACAAAGGAAAACCCATCAGACTATCATCAGACTTCTCAACAGAAACCTTACAGGCCAGAAGAGAATGGCATGATATATTTAACGTAATGAAACAGAAGGGCCTCGAACCAAGAATATTGTATCCAGCACGATTATCATTTAAATATGATGGAGGGATTAAACAATTTCCAGATAAACGAAAGTTAAGAGAGTTTGCCTCTCATAAACCACCACTACAGGATATCTTAAATGGACTGCTCTAGATGGAAGCACACCTAAGGCTAAAAAGATGTCACCAGAGAAAAAAAAAATCATAGCAAAGAAAGCAGACCATCCAAATACTAACTAAAGGCAAAGAATAAAACACCTATTATAGAAAGAATGGAGGAGGAGGAATAAGAAGGGAGAGAAAGAAAGAAACATCAGACTGTGTTTACAATAACTTAACAAGAAAGTTAAGTTAGATTGTTAGATAGTAAAGAAGCAACCCTTGAACCCTTGGTAACCATGAACCTAAAGCCAGCAATGGCAATAAGTACATACCTATCAATAATCACCCTAAATGTAAATGGACTGAATGCACCAATCAAAAGACACAGAGTAACAGAATGGATAAAAAAGCAAGACCCATCTATATGCTGCCTACAAGAAACTCACCTCAAATCCAAACATATACACAGACTAAAAGTGAAGGGATGGAAAAAGATATTTCATGCAAAAAACAAAGAGAAAAAAGCCGGTGTTGCAGTACTTGTATCAGACAAAATAGACTTCAAAACGAAGAAAGTAGCAAAAGTAAAGAAGGACATTACATAATGATAAAGGGGTCAGTCCAACAAGAAGATATAACCATTATAAATTTATATGCACCCAACACAGGAGCGCCAGCATATGTGAGACAAATACTAACAGAATTAAAGGAGGAAATAGACAGCAATGCATTCATCTTAGGAGACTTCAACACACCACTCACTCCAGAGGACAGATCAACCAGACAGAAAATAAGTAAAGACACAGAGGCACTGAACAACACACTAGAACAGATGGACCTAACAGACATCTACAGAACTCTACACCCAAAAGCAACAGGATACACATTCTTCTCAAGTGCACATGGAACATTTTCCAGAATAGACCACATACTAGGCCACAAAAAGAACCTCAGTAATTTTCAAAAATATTGAAATCCTACCAACCAACTTCTCAGATCACCAAGGTATAAAACTAGAAATAAATTTTAGAAAGAAATCAAAAAGGCTCACAAACACATGGAGACTTAACAACACTCTAATTAATCAATGGGTTAACGACCAAATCAAAACAGAAATCAAAGAATATATGGAGACTAATGACAACAACAACACAAAGCCACAACTTCTGTGGGACGCAGCAAAGGCAGTTCTAAGAGGAAAGTATATTGCAATCCAGGCCTATTTAAAGAAGGAAGAACATTCCCAAATGAATAGTCTAAAGACACAATTATTCAAATTGGAAAAAGAAGAACAAATGAGGCCCAAAGTCACCAGAAGGAGGGACATAATAAAGATTAGAGAAGAAATAAATAAAATTGAGAAGAATAAAACAATAGAAAAAATCAATAAAACCAAGAGCTGGTTCTTTGAAAAAATAAACAAAATAGATAAACCCCTAGCCAGACTCATTAAGAGAAAAGAGAATCTACACACATAAACACAATCAGAAATGAGAAAGGAAAAATCACGACGGACCCCACAGAAATACAAAGAATCATAAGAGAATATTATGAGAATCTATATGCTAACAAGCTGGAAAACATAGAAGAAATGGACAACTTCTTAGAAATATACAACCTTCCAAGACTGACCAAGCAAGAAACAGAAAAACTAAACAGACCAATCACCAGTGACGAAATCGAATTGGTAATCAAAAAACTACCCAAGAACAAAACCCCTGGGCCTGATGGATTCACCTCTGAATTCTACCAGACATATAGAGAAGAAATAACACCCATTCTCCTTAAAGTTTTCCAAAAAATAGAAGAGGAGGGAATACTTCCAAACTCATTCTATGAAGCCAGCATCACTCTAATACCAAAACCGGCAAAGACCTCACCAAAAAAGAAAATTACAGACCAATATCCCTGATGAACGTAGATGCAAAAATACTCAACAAAATATTAGCAAACCGAATTCAAAAATACATCAAGAGGATCATACACCATGATCAAGTGGGATTCATCCCAGGGATGCAAGGATGGTATAACATTCGAAAATCCATCAACATCATCCACCACATCAACAAAAAGAAGAACAAAAACCACATGATCATCTCCATAGATGCTGAAAAAGCATTTGACAAATTCAGCATCCATTCCTGATTAAAACTCTCAACAAAATGGGTATAGAGGGCAAGTACCTCAACATCATAAAGGCCATATATGACAAACCCACAGCTAACATCATACTTAACGGCGAGACACTGAAAGCTTTTCATCTCAGATCAGGAACAAGACAGGGATGCCCACTCTCTCCACTGTTATTCAACATAGTACTGGAGGTCCTTGCCACAGCAATCAGACAAAACAAAGACATACAAGGCATCCAGATTGGTAAAGAAGAAGTCAAATTGTCACTATTTGCAGATGACATGATACTGTACATAAAAAACCCTAAAGATTCCATTCCAAAACTACTAGAACCAATATCTGAATTCAGCAAAGTTGCAGGATACAAAATTAACACACAGAAATCTGTTGCTTTCCTATACACTAATGATGAAGTAACAGAAAGAGAAATCAGAAAAACAATTCCATTCACAATTGCATCAAAAAGAATAAAATACCTAGGAAAAAACCTAACGAAGGAAGTGAAAGACCTGTACTCTGAAACTACAAGACACTCCTAAGGGAAATTAAAGAGGACAGTAACAAATGGAAATGCATCCCATGCTCTTGGCTAGGAAGAATAAATATTGTCAAAATGGCTATACTACCTAAAGCAATCTACAGATTCAATGCAATCCCTATCAAACTACCAACAGCTTTCTTCAATGAACTGGAACAAATAATTCTAAAATTCATATGGAACCACAAAAGACCCCGAATAGCCAAAGCAATCCTGAGAAGGAGGAATAAAACAGGGGGAATTACACTCCCTGACTTCAAGCTCTACTACAAAGCCACAGTAATCAAGACAATTTGGTATTGGCACAAAAACAGACCCACAGACCAGTGGAACAGAATAGAAAATCCAAACATTAACCCAAACATATACAGTCAATTAATATTTGATAAAAGTGCCTTAGATATACAATGGGGAGATGACAGCCTCTTCAGCAGCTGGTGTTGGAAAAACTGGACAGCTACATGTAAGAGAATGAAACTGGACTACTGTCTAGCCCCATACACAAAGGTAAACTCAAGGTGGATCAAAGACCTGAATGTAAGTCATGAAACCATAAAACTCTTAGAAAAAAACATAGGCAAAAATCTCTTTGACATAAACATGAGCAACTTCTTCATGAACATATCTCCCCGGGCAAGGGAAACAAAAGCAAAAGTGAACAAGGGGGACTATATCAAGCTGAAAAGCTTCTGTACAGCAAAGGACACCATCAGTAGAACAAAAAGACATCCTACAGTATGGGAGAATATATTCATAAAAAACGTATCTGATAAAGGGTTGACATCCAAAATATATAAAGAACTCATGCACCTTAACAAACAGAAAGCAAATAATCCAATTAAGAAATGGGCAGAGGACATGAATAGACACTTCTCCAAAGAAGAAATTCAGATGGCCAACAGGCACATGAAAAGATGCTCAACATCGCTAATCATCAGAGAAATGCAGATTAAAACCACAATGAGATATCACCTCACACCAGTGAGGATGGCCAACATCCAAAACACAAACAACAACAAATGTTGGCGAGGATGTGGAGAAAAGGGAACCCTCCTACACTGCTGGTGGGACTGCAAATTAGTTCAACCATTGTGGAAAGCACTATGGAGGTTCCTCAAAAAACTCAAAATAGAAATACCATTTGACCCAGGAATTCCACTCCTAGGAATTTACCCTAAGAATGCAGCAGCCCAATTTGAAAAGGACAGATGCACCCCTATGTTTATTGCAGCACTATTTACAATAGCCAAGAAATGGAAGCAACCTAAGTGTCCGTCAGTAGATGAATGGATAAAGAAGATGTGGTACATATACACAATGGAATATTATTCAGCCATAAGAAGAAAACAAATCCTACCATTTGCAACAACATGGATGGAGCTAGAGGGTATTATGCTCAGTGAAATAAGCCAAGCCGAAAAAGACAAGTATCAAATGATTTCACTCTTATGTGGAGTATAAGAACAAAGAAAAAAATTTAAGGAACAAAACAGCAGCAGACTCACAGAACCCAAGAACGGACTAATAGTTAACAAAGGGAAAGGGACTGGGGAAAATGGGCAGGAAGGGAGGGATAAGAGGGAAAAAGGGGCATTACGATCAGCAGATGTAATGTTGGGGGGGCATGGGGAGGGCAGTACAACTCAGAGAAGACAAGTAGTGATTCTATAGCATGTCACTACGCTGATGCACAGTGACTGTAATGGGGTTGTTTGGGGGGACCTGATGAAGGGGTAGTTTAATAATCGTAATATTGCACATGTAATTGTAAATTAATGATAATAAAATTTAAAAAAACCCTTATAAAAAAAATCTTCTCAAAATTGTCAAATATTCCAGTTCCTTTGCCCCATACCCACAAAAATACTGAAGGAATATTCATAGGAATTTTGTTTAAATCTGTTCATCAATTTGGAGAGAACTGGCATCTTCATTATGTTGATAAACACAATATATACCCGTTTGTTTAGATCATCTTTGATTTCTTTCCTTAGTTTTATAGTTTTCTGCAAAAAAAGTTCTACATGTCTTCTCAAATTAACACAAAAGTCTACTTTTAATTTTTGAACAATTTTAAATGATACTGTTTTTATTTCCATTTCCACCTTAATTGCCAATATAGAAAAATACAATTCTTTAAATACTGAGAACAATATCCTAAGTTATTGAACTCATTTCTTAGTTTTAGATTTTTTGTAGTTTCTTTGGCATTTTCTGTGTAGACTATTAAGTCATCTAAAAAAAAGAGTTTTATTTCTTTCTTCCTGATCTGTAAATGTCTTTACTTCCTTTTCTCTTATTGATGTAACTAGAAATTCCAGTACTTTGATGAATTAGAATGGTGGCAGCAAACACCCTTGGTAGGTCTTTTGTAAATACTATTTATCAAGTTGAGAAAGCTCCCCTCTTGCTCATTTTCTGAGTTTCATGAATGAGTGCTGAATTTTGTCATGTTAATATGATCATGTCGCTTTTCTTTTTTAGCCTATCAACAGACTAATTACATTGTTTTAAAATAGTCACCAACCTTTCATCTTGAAGGAGACCCCACTTGGTCATGGCACATGATTCACTGTTTGTTCTCCCATTTTTCTTCTTTCTACATTGTTGTGGAATTATTTTAACCTTTTTTAGGACTTCATTTTGATTTATCTGTACTATAGTTTCTGAGTTTACCTCTCTTACATAACTTTTTTAAATGGTTGCTCTAGATATTACGTATTATTTTCACAACTTACCCCAGTTGACTGATTATCAGTATTGTACTAGTTCAAGGTTAAGTACAGAAACCTTACCATCCTCTATGTCTCTTTCCCTCCCCCATTTATAATATTACAAATATTATAAACCCTTAAATATTTCCTCTGTATACACTGAACACTACATCAGAGTTACACTTCAACCTCCAAACACAACTTAAAGAAGGTACAGCTATCGAATTTACTAACGTGTGTGCTCTTTCAATTGTCTGCTCATCCTTCCTGGTGTTCACATTCTTTACTTCACATCCTTTCAGTTTAGACAATTCTACCTATTATTGTAGGGTAGGTCGGCTAGTGACAAGTCAGGTGAAGGATGTTTTCACTGGATATACAACTCCGAGTTGATAGTGCATTTTCTTCAGAACTTGAAAAACGTGCCACTTCCTTCTGACCTCTGTGGCTTCTGATGAGAAATCCACTGCCATTCATATTGTCTTCCCACAATACATGAAGTGACATTTCTCTCTCTCTGCTTTCTCATATTCAGTTTCCAGAAGTTTGACTATGATACCATGATGTGCCTTAGCATGGATTTCATTTCAGCATAACGTATGTGGGTTTCACTGACCTTCTTGAATTTCCAGGTTTATGACTTGCCAAATTTGGGAAATATTCATCCAATATTGTTTCAAATACATATTCAGCCAATCTTTATGCAGTCTTCATAGGATTCTGATAACAATAGTACCGCTCTTGTTAAAGTGGCACAGATCACCAAGACTCCGTGTATTTTTTTCAGTCTATTTTCAATCTGTTGTTCAGACTGTATACTTTCTATTCTCCTATCTTTACTCTGTCCTCTCCATTCTGCTCTAAGCCACGCACTAAGATTTTTATTTCATTTATTGTATTTTTCAATTTAAAATTTCCCTTTGTTTCTTTTTCTTTTTTTAGTATCATTAATCTACAATTACATGAGCAACACTATGGTTACTAGACTGCCCCCATTATCAAGTCCCCACCACATACCCCATTAGTCACTGTCCATCAGCGTAGTACAATGCTATATAGAATCACTACTTATCTTCCTGTGTTATACTGCCTACCCGGTGCCCCCGCCACATTATTAATGCTAATTGTAATGCTCCATTTTCCCCCTTATCCCTCCGTTCCCATCCATCCATCCCAGTCCCTTTCCCTTTGGTAACTGTTAGTTCATTTTTGAGTTCTGTGAGTCTGCTTCTGTTTTGTTCCTTCAGTTTTTTCTTTGTTCTTATAATCCACAGGTGAATGAAATCATTTGATACTTGTCTTTCTCTGCCCGGTTTACTTCCCTGAGCATAATACCCTCTAGCTCCATCCATGTTGTTGCAAATGGTAGGATTTATTTTCTTCTTATGGCCGAATAATATTCCATTATGTATATGTACCACATCTTCTTTATCCATTCATCTACTGATGGACACTTAGGTTGCTTCCATTTCTTGGCTATTGTAAAGAGTGCTGCGATAAACAAAGGGATGCATATGTCTTTTTCAAACTGGGCTCCTTCATTCTTAGGGTAAATTCCTAGGAGTGGAATACCTTGGTCAAACGGTATTTCTATTTTGAGTTTTTTGAGGAACCTCCATACAGCTTTCCACAATGGTCGAACTAATTTACATTCCCACCAGTAGTGTAGGAGAGTTCCCCTTTCTCCACATCCTCCCCAACATTTTTGTTGTTTGTCTTTTGGACGGTGGCCATCATAACTGGTGTGAGGTGATATATCATTGTGGTTTTAATTTGCATTTCTCTGAGGATTAGCGATGTGGAGCATTTTTTCATGTGCCTGTTGGCCATCTGAATTTCTTCTTTGAAGAAGTGTCTGTTCAGATCCGCTGCCCATTTTTACTTGATTATTTGCTTTCTGTTTGTTCAGGTGCGTGAGCTCTTTATGTATTTTGGATGTCAACCCTTTATTGGATATGTTCATTTATGAATACATTCTCCCATACTGTAGGATGCCTTTCTGTTCTATTGATGGTGTCCTTTGCTGTACAGAAGATTTCAGCTTCATATAGTCCCACTTGTTCGTTTTTGCTTTTATTTCCCTTGCCTGGGGAGATACGTTCATGAAGAAGTTGCTCATTTTTATGTCCAAGAGATCTTTGCCTATATATTTCTCTAAGAGTTTTATGGTTTCATGACTTACATTCAGGTCTTTGATCCATTTTGAATTTACTTTTGTGTATGGCGTTAGACAATGATCCAGTTTCATTCTCTTACATGTAGCTGTCCAGTTTTGCCAACACCAGCTGTTGCACAGGCTATCAATTCCACCTTGTATATTATCCATGGCTCCTTTATCGTATATTAATTGACCATACATGTTTAGGTTAATATCTGGACTCTATTCTGTTCCACTGGTCTGTGGGTCTGTTTTGTGCCAGTACCAAATTGTCTTGATAACTGTGGATTTGCAGTAGAGACTGAAGTTGGGAACTGACATTCCCCCTGCTTTACCCTTCCTTCTCATGACTGCTATGGATATTCGGGATCTTTTGTGGTTCCATATAAATTTTAAAACTATTTATTCCAATTCGTTGAAGAATGCTGTTGGTATTTTGATAGGGATTGCATTAAATCTCTTAAGACTGCTTTAGGCAGGATGGCCGTTTTAACAATATTAATTCTTCCTAGCCAAGAGCATGGGATGCATTTCCATTTGTTAGTGTCATCTTTAATTTATCTTAAGAGTGTCTTGTAGTTTTCAGGGTATAAGGTCTTTCACTTCCTTGGTTAAGTTTATTCCTAGGTATTTTTTTTTTGATGCAATTGTGAATGGAATTGTTTTTCTGATTTCTCTTTCTGCTAGTTCAACATTAGTGCACAGGAATGCAACAGATTTCTGTCTATTAATTTTGTGTCCTGCAACTTTGCTGAATTCAGATATTAGTTCTAGTAGTTTTGGAGTGGATTCTTTAGGATTTTTTATGTACAATATCATGTCATCTGCAAATGGTGAGTTTGACTTCTTCCTTACCAATCTGGATGCCTTTTATTTCTTTGTGTTGTCTAATTGCCGTGGCTAGGACCTCCAGTACTATATTGAATAAAAGTGGGGAGAGTGGGAATCCCTGTCTTGTTCCCAATCTTAGGTGAAAAGCTTTCAGCTTCTCGCTGCTAAGTATGATGTTGGCGGTGGGTTTGTCATATATGGCCTTTATTATGTTGAGGTACTTGCCCTCTATACCCATTTTGTTGAGTTTTTATCATGAATGGATGTTGAATTTTGTCAAATGTTTTTTCAGCAACTATGGAGATGATCGTGTGGTTTTTGTTCTTCTTCTTATTGATGTGGTGGATGATGTTGATGGATTTTCGAATGTTGTACCATCCTTGCATCCCTGGGATGAATCCCACTTGATCATGGTGTATGATCCTCTTGATGTATTTTTGAATTCGGTTTGCTAATATTTTGTTGAGTATTTTTGCATCTACGTTCATCAGGGATATTGGTCTGTAATTTTCTTTTTTGGTGAGGTCTTTGCCTGGTTTTGGTATTAGACTGATGCTGGCTTCATAGAATGAGTTTGGAAGTATTCCCTCCTCTTCTATTTTTTGGAAAACTTTAAGGAGAATCGGTGTTATTTCTTCTCTGTATGTCTGGTAGAATTCAGTGGTGAATCCATCTGGTCCGGGGGTTTTGTTCTTGGGTAGTTTTTTGATTACCGATTCAATTTCGTTGCTGGTGATTGGTCTGTTTAGTTTTTCTGTTTCTTGCTTGGTCAGTCTTGGAAGGTTGTATTTTTCTAAGAAGTTGTCCATTTCTTCTATGTTTTCCAGCTTGTTAGCATATAGATTCTCATAATATTCTCTTATAATTCTTTGTATTTCTGTGGGGTCCGTCATTACTTTTCCTTTCTCATTTCTGATTGTGTTTATGTGTGTAGATTCTCTTTTTCTCTTAATGAGTCTGGCTAGAGGTTTATCTATTTTGTTTATTTTTTTCAAAGAACCAGCTCTTGGTTTCATTGATTTTTTTTCTATTGTTTTATTCTTCTCAAGTTTATTTATTTCTTCTCTGATCTTTATTATGTCCCTCCTTCTGGTGACTTTGGGCCTCACTTGTTCTTCTTTTTCCAATTTCAGTAATTGTGTCTTTAGACTATTCATTTGGGAATGTTCTTCCTTCTTTAAATAGGCCTGGATTGCAATATACTTTCCTCTTACAACTGCCTTTGTTCTGTCCCACAGACGTTGTGGCTTTGTGTTGTTGTTGTCATTTGTCTCCATATATTCTTTGATTTCTGTTTTGATTTGGTTGTTAACCCATTGATTAATTAGGAGAATGTTGTTAAGTCTCCATGTATTTGTGAGCTTTTTTGTTTTCTTTCTACAATTTATTTCTAGTTTTATACCTTTGTGATGTCAGAAGTTGGTTGGTAGAATTTCAGTATTTTAATTTACTGAGGCTCTTTTTGTGGCCTGGTATGTGGTCTATTCTGGAAAATGTTCCATGTGCACTTGAGAAGAATGTGTATCCTGCTGCTTTTGGGTGTAGAGTTCTGTAGATGTCTGTTCAGTCCATCTGTTCTAGTGTGCTGTTCAGTGCTTCTGGGTCCTTACTTATTTTCTCTCTGGTTGATCTGTCCTTTGGAGTGAGTGGTGTGTTGAAGTCACCTAAAATTAATGCATTGCATTCTATTTCCTCCTTTAATTCTGCTGGTATTTGTTTCACATATGTAGGTGTTCCTGTGCTGGGTGCATAGATATTTATAATGGTTATATCCTCTTGTTGGACTGACCCTTTTATCATTATGTAATGTCCTTCTTGTTCTCTTGTTATTTTCTTTGTTTTGAAGTCTATTTTGTGTGATATAAATACTGCAACCCCTGCTTTTTTCTCCCCATTGTTTGCATGAAATATCTTTTTCCATCCCTTCACTTTTAGTCTATGTCTCCAGGTTTGAGGTGAGTCTCTTGTAAGCAGCATATAGATTGGTCTTGCTTTTTTATTCATTATATTACTCTATGTCTTTTGATTGGTGCATTCCGTCCATTTACATTTAGGGTGATTATCGATAGATATGTACTTATTGCCATGGCAGGCTTTGGATTCATGGTTACAAAAGTTTCAAGGGTAGCTTCTTTACTATCTAACCGTCTAACTGTAACTCACTTATTATGCTATTATAAACACAGTCTAATGATTCTTTCTCTCCCTTCTTATTCTTCCTCCTCCACTCTTTGTATGTTAAGTGTTTCATTTCTTACTGTTCTGAGTTTTCTTTGACTGCTTTTGTGGATAGTTGATTTTATTTTTTGCCTTTAGTTAGTATTTGGTTCGTCTGCTTTCTTTGCTGTAATTTTATTTTCTCAGGTAACATCTATTTAGCCTTAGGAGTACTTCATCTAGAGCAGTCCCTTTAAAATACCCTGTAGAGGTGGTTTGTCGGAGGCAAATTCCCTCAACTTTTGCTTATCTGGAAATTGTTTAATCCCTCCTTCAAATTTAAATGATAATCTTGCTGGATTCAGTATTCTTGGTTCAAGGCCCTTCTGTTTCATTGCGTTAAATACATCATGCGATTCTCTTCTGGCCTGTAACGTTTCTGTTGAGAAGTCTGATGATAGCCTGATGGGTTTTCCTTTGTAGGTGATCGTTTTTATCTCTCTGGTGCCTTTCATACTCTGTCCTTGTCTTTGATTTTTGCCCTTTTAATTATTGTATGTCTTGGTGTTGTCCTCCTTGGGTCCCTTGTGTTGGGAAATCTGTGGGCTTCCATGGTCTGAGAGACTATTTCCTTCCCTAGCTTGGGGAAGTTTTCAGCAATCATTTCTTCAAAGACACTTTCTATCCCTTTTTCTCTCTCTTCTTCTTCTGGTACCCCTATAATGTGAATATTGTTCTGTATGGATTGGTCACACAGTTCTCTCAATATTCTTTCGTTCCTAGAGATCATTTTCTCTCTGTCTCAGCTTCTCTGTATTCCTGTTCTGTGATTTCTATTCCATTAACAGTCTCTTACACTTCATCCAGTCTGCTCTTAAGTCCTTCTATTGATTGTTTCATTTCTGTTATCTCCATTCGGACTTCATCCCTTAGCTCTTGCATATTTCTTTGCAGGTCCATCAGCATGGTTATGACTTTTATTTTGAATTTTCAGGAAGATTGGTTATATTTATCTCGCCAGGCCCTCTCTCTGGGGTTGTTTGAGTTATTTTTGATTGGGCCAGGTTCTTCTGCCTTTTCATGGCGATAGAAGTGACTGCCGGCAGGTGGCGCATGTGTCAGCTGGGAGAACAAAGTCCCTTCCTGCTTGCTGGTCACCTTGCTCTTATCCGCTGGCTGTGCTGGTTACCCGCACACAGGGAGCAGTCTCTGCGTTAATCTCCTGACCTGCCATGGTTGGGGCAGCCCTCAGGATAGCCTAGGGCACTGCGGGGGGTCACAGATGCGCTGGGTGAGTTCTCCTGTGAGAACGGCGCCCCTTCGTGCCTTCCGGACCTTGCACCAACTTCCTCCGCCTGTGCTGGGCAGCTGCTTGCTGGCAGCAGGCTCTGGGTTTGTCCCGGTTAGCGGCACGCTGGGAAAAGACTCGATGTGGTTGCTGTGGGTGGGCTGCTCCCCAGCTGCTCCGCAGCAGTGACTGGTCAGCCGGTTTTCTTGCAGCCCCCGCAGAGGGGAATGAATGGTGGGCTGTTTATCACTGTGAGGGGCTTTGGAGCTGCGTTGCCACCCATGGGGTTAGGGCACCTGAATGAAGGTCCTTAAGATTCCCAGCCTGCTGGGCTGAGTGTGCCGAGACGATTTTGTCCACCTGCTAAACCCTTGTCCCTTTAATTCTTTTAATATGCCAGCTTTTCTTTTGTCCCAGGGAGCCGGCTGTGGGGATCCACTCGCAGTCTTCGTCTCAGATTTTACTTTTCCATTTCTCTAATATCCAGTACACCATGTGATGTGTGTCTGTGCTCCCAGTGCAGATTACTAGTGCTGGTTATTTAGCAGTCCTGTGCTTCCTCTTCCTCCCCACTCTGATTCTTTTCCTCCCAGGTTGGGCGGAGTTGGGGGTAAGTGCTCTGGTCCTGCCAGGTCACGGCTTTGTATCTTACCCTTTTCTTGAGATGCTGAGTTGTCGCAGATGTAGACGTAGCCTGGCTGTTGTACTGTATCTTCTGGTCTCTCTTTTAGGAATAGTTGTATTTGCTGTATTTTCAAAAATATATCTGGTTTGGGGAGGAGATTTCCACCGCCCTACTCATGCCACCATCTTGAGTGCCTCTCCTGTTTCTTCTTTATATTCTGTACTTTCTTCCTGAGATTTTTTAATTTTCATTTGTTTCAAGTGTTAATGATTGCTCAGTAAAGCGTTTTTAAAATGGCTGTTTTAGAATCCTTGCAAATAATTCCAAAGTTTTCATCACCTCTGTGTTGCTGTCAGTTGTCTTTTCTCATTCAAGTTGACATTTTTCCAGTTCTTCATGTGTCATGTGATTTTTCAGTTGAAGTTTCAGCATTTTGGGTATTCTGTTATCAGACAAAGGATCTGATTTAAGTCTTGTACTACAGCAGACCAAAAAAGGTGCTATCTTGTTTCTACTAGGTGGATCCAAAAGGTAGAGATCTGGAAGTTAGGTTTCCCATCAGCCTCCGCTGACCACGTAGAGGTACCCCTTACGGTACCCCACATGGCTTCACACCTCATTACCAGGAAGTGATGGTGAAATTCCTGAATCTCTGAAGCCTTCCCAGCAGGAAGACAGACACTGTTCTTTGTCATCACCCAGCAGGAATGAAAATTCCAAGTCCTCAGCTGGCCCTCTCTTACACCACCCCAGCAACAGTGTTGCCTCAATACAGCTTCTGAATGGTGAGAGTCTAGCTGCCCACCTGGCCTTTGACAGTAAGAGTGGGGATAGGCTGCAATGCTTTTTAAATGTGTTCTATCTGGTGCTATCCCTGTCCTGGCTTTGGGGCCTTTTGTCTAAGCCCTTTGGTGTTGCTAGATTGCTGGCTTCTCCAGGCTTAAGTCTGGCACATGAGGCAAAAACAAAACCTAGAGAACTCAGCTCTTTGTCATTTCTCAGGTCCCAATATATCTCACATCCCAACCATCTACTCTCTTCTCCCCACCTTTCAGTCTTTGTTTTATATACATTGTCCAGTGTTCTTAGCTGTACTCAGTGAAGGAAAAGGAAAAGTCCATCTCTTCTATCTTCTGTAAATACAAAGCCAGAGATCATCCTTTGCGCCTCAAATTATGTTTGTGTAGGCCTTTTTTTACTAAAGACAAGAAAGTAAATCTTGCCGCACAACATGTTAAAAATACCCAAATTAGTCAATGTGTTCTGTGTGTTTAGGTTTAAAATTCTGAGATCCATTAATTTCAGTCATTGAAGTTATTTTCTGTAACGCTAGGTACATAAAATTTAGATTTAAAAAATTCTACTAAAAATAGAATGAGATATATTCTTTACCTCAAAATTCTTATTTGGTTTTTATTTAATCACCCATTTCCATGGCTGGATATTCTATTTGTTAAAGCAAGTCACAGGCCAGCCCAGATTCACCCAGAGAGCAAAAAGACCCAGCCTCTTGGTGGGTAGAGCATGAGAGAACCTGTTGCCACCATTCAACCACACATACATACATGTATACCTCACGTACAAATTTTGGCTATACACTGAATAACATCTGCTTCCCTAAAAAATTTCAGTGACATTTTTATCACTTCAAACACTTAGTGGAATAAAATGGACACAAATAATCCAATTAAGTTAAATAAAATTACTCAGAATAAGACCCACAGAAGAGCATAACAGTGAAGAATGTGTTTTAGAATCATATAAAGCTAAGTACAAGTACCCCATACAACTCTTCAAAAGACTGCTCTTTCCCATCATGAAGCCTCAGGTTAAACATTACCTCCTCAAAACAGCATCCCCTGACCACAGCTAATCCTAGCACTTCATGATCCTTCCCTCATGTGTTAAGTAGATCTTACGTGTGGTTTATGCAATGTTCCCCCTGACGCCATCAACACCATGAGGACTGGGACAGTTATTTGGGCTCACTACTGTATTTGTAGGGCCTACCATGTTGCCTGACACAAGTATATCCTAAAACATTTGAGGAATGTTTAAGTGAATGAATGAAGGCTACATCTATAATTGACCAGCTCTGTAACCATGGTCAAGTTACCTAACCACCTTCCTAAGGCTTACTTTTGTCACCTTTAAAGCATGGGTAGTAGCACTTAATTCATTAAGTCATTCCTCAAATATTGTTTCAAGTTTGTAGATGGGCTATGTACTAGGAATATAGTAGTAAACAGAACAAACCTGGTCCCTCCCTTCAGGTTGCTTGGTGTTGAGTAAGACAGACACTAAACACATAACATCATAACTTAGTACAGAAACTCTAATGGTGGTTAAGTACTATGAAAAAGACGTATATGAGTACTGTGAAAAGACCAGATGTTGGCTAGAGAGTCAGAAGGTCATTCTGAGAAAATGGCTCTTAAACTGAGACTGATGAATTAGTTAAGAGTTAGCCATATGGAAAATGGAGAGGGAATGAGGTATTCTAAGAACAGGAATGGCATGTGCGAATGACTTGACCTGGGAGCGATACTGGTTTATCAGAGACATTAAAGATAGGTATGGTTGCCATGCAACACAGTAAACAATGGACAGCACGGTGCAAGATAAGGGTGAGGAACAGGCTTATATTCTGTTCTTTTACCTTTTAGGTTTTATCCTGAAAGGAAAAAGCCACTTAAACGTGTTTAAGCAAACAAGTGACACTAGATTTGCATTAAAAATCACTCTGCGGTGTGAAAAATACAAGGAAAGATCAGATGACTCAGGAATGGGGAAGCCAGTCAAGTTACTGAAGTGCTCTAGGGGATAATGACTGCAAAGGTAAGATGAAAGAGCGGCTGAATGGATTTGGGTGGTAGGGGTGGAAGGGGCAGGTGTGGAAGGGAAGTACCAAGGATAGCCCTCATTTTGGAGGTAAGAGGTAGATGAAATGGAGGTCAGCTTGTAGAGATGAGGCAGCAGATCTGGAGAAGAAATCAAAACTAAGTATCAGACATATTATGTTTGCAATGCCTGAACACCTAAAATACAGGGAGGCTGGAGGTATACAGGCCTAGCAATGAAGAGAACTGGGCTGTATTTATAAATCTAGGAGAGGTCTACATGTGAAGTAAAGATGGGCATTCTTGCCCCATCATGCTCCAAATCCAATGCCTTACCATAATCCTCTTCTTTGTAAGAAGAAAAAAAAAGTTTATAATGAATGTTACTGGTAGAAACAGGCAACACAAAATAAAACTGACAGTCCCTTAAATAACATATAGAAAAATTATTTTTGACTGAAAAATGACAGAATAAATCTTTCTCATGATTAGGTCTGAAAAATGTGAGCTACAGAAATCAGATGGCTGAAATAAAGGCAAAAAGAAAAACTCCCAATGGCAGAATCCATAATAGGTAGAATTTTATACAGACCAAAAAAGATCCTATTACTATCAAATCTGACAAATTTGAATATAATACATCTATACTGTTAACCAATTCTTATGATCCCACAAAGAGTACTTCAGTAATTTTTTTAATGGAAACACTTAGAAACCATTTAACTGTGCCATATACAAAAATTGGCCAAGAAATCAAACTGACTCATTACGATTAGCAGATGTAATGTTGGGGGGGCATGGGGAGGGCTGTACAACTCAGAGAAGACAAGTAGTGATTCTATAGCATCTCACTATGCTGATGGACAGTGACTGTAATGGGGTTGGTGGGGGGGACCTGATGAAGGGGGTAGTTTAATAACCATAATATTGCACATGTAATTGTAGATTAATGATACCAAAATAAATTTTAAAAAAAAAGAAGCCTCAGAATGAGCATGCACACCTGTCTTATCTTAGGCAGGCCTGCTTTGCTACCCTAGCAGAGTGTATTAAAACTTACTTTGTTTTCTTGAAAAAAAAATAGAATAAGAGAAAATATTTGCAAATTGTAAAACTAATAAAGTACATCTAATTAATATTCAGAATAATAAAGAACTCTAGACACTCAAATCTTCTTGAGTTGCCTAGTTGGACCCTTCCAAGTATACGTCTGCTTTAACCTAATAAACTCCTTGCTAAAAAAAAAACTACAGCTCAACAACAAAAAGATAACATAACTTTAAAAACGGGTAAAGAACCTCAGTGCACATTTCTCCAAAGAAGATATACAAACAACACATGAAAAGATGCTTCATATCATTAGTCATCAGGGAAATGCAAGTCAAAACCACAAAGATACCACTACACACCTACAAGGATGACTAAAATTTCTTCTCAAAATGGGAAATAACAAGTATTGGAAAGGATGTGGAGAAACTGGCACCCTTGTACATTAAGGATGGGAATGTAAAATGGTTCGGCCACTGTGGAAAATAATTTGGCAGTTCCTCAAAAACAGAATTCTAAACAGAATTACCATATGACCCAGCAATTCCACTCTTACGTATGTACCCAAAAGAACTGAAAACAGGGACTGAAACAGATACCTGTGTGTCAGTGTTCACTGCAGCATTGTTCTCAATAGCCAAAAGGTGGAAACAACCTAAGTGCTCATTAACAGAAGAAAGTATATACATAACAAAATGCAGGATATACATACAATAGAATATTCTTCAGCCATAAAAAAGAAATGAATTTTGATATACATGCTATAATATGGATGAACTTGAAAACATGCTAAATGAAATAAACTAAATGCAAAAGGGAAAAAAATCAAACTGACTTAATGAAATCCTATCCAGGAATCATATTTTTCATGAAAATATAAGTGGATAGTTCTTTTTCGATTATATATACTGAATTAATAACTTCATAAAGCATCTCAGTTGCTTTAACTCAATTAAATCATTAACTCAAGTGACTTGCCATAGTCACCCTGCAGTTTATAAGGTATGTTTTGTAAAAAACAAAAATATCAAAACCCTGTGAAAGCTGCCTTAATCAGCCACAAAGAGAGTGAGAGACACTCTATCTTTAGACATTTAAATCAGGCAGATAAAAAAAGAAAGGGCTTCTCTTTCCTCTCCTAAAGATTTCATCAGTAGAAACATTCTGGCAAGTACATACTGGAAAGGGAACACATACTACAGATTCCACATCTTGGTTATATAAAGTCCCAAATTGCAGGACCCACCTTGTTTTCACTTTACAGCTGCAGATTTTGAATCAGTGATTCTCTCTGAGATATCACACCACTGGCTTTCCCAGCAACTGCGCCTTCGGGAAGAAAGAAGCAGTCTTCCTCACAAGTAACTAAAAATCCTCAACCTCTGCCTTTCTGTTGAGCCTTCACCCCTGCCATTCCCATGAAACACAAGGTGTTCAGGACTTTGCATGCGTTTATATGTCAATGCACAAAACAGCAGTTACACTGGTAATCTTTCCCCAGTGAGCAATTTCCAACCAAATATACACATTTCAAACAACTATAAATTATATATCTGGAAGAGGTTTCCCAAAACCTGGCATCAAATGGAAATTTTTCATGCTGAGTTATTTTATCTTTTAGTAACTTTCTAAACTGTGAAGTCACACCTCAAAGATGGGTTCATAATTTATAAGCCATATACTTGTTATTAACACTAAAAGATTATCTGACTAATTCAAGTCCTGCTTCTTCCTCTAATTTCTTCAGCAAGGGCTCACCATTCTGCAGAATTAGATCTGCAGGTGCCTCTACTTCCTCTAACCTCCTTCAAATTTCTTTTTCTCTGTTAATCTTTCTCTGTCACAATTTTTCCTTAAAACTTTGTAAAATTTCACTCATCTCTTCTTTCTCATCCTCCACCTTTTCCCCATTAGTCTTCACAGGCACACCACTTGCTTCCTTTCACACCAGACCCTC